>JAYMTP010004129.1:0-15514 GCA_036897365.1 Geranium brycei | reverse complement strand
CCGAAACCCTAATGGGTTTCGGCCCATGAGGCCCAAGCCGCCCATTAAGAGGTGGCGGCTAGGGTTAGGAGGGAACCGAACCTAGCCCATTTTGTGGGCTGGTTCGTGCTCCCAAAACCCTAGCCATCTCTATAAATAATAGGCTCTATGAGCTGAAAATTCACAATTTTAATTTTCCATACTGTTACTCTGCCGGATTCACTAAAGGGGTTTTTATTCTTTCTAGTAGGACATTAAGAGTTTAGATCTGGTGGTCTTGTGCATCCGCGTGGACTTGATAGAGGGCGACATCGATTCGAAGTTTTCTTAGAGCTGATCTAGATCAAACCAAAGGTAAAATCTCAATTTCGGGTTTTTCGGGGCTGAAAACATATTTTCTTGGCATGATCGATCCTATGGTAGGTTCGGGGTTAATAATATAATTTAATTCCGTTGCGCAAATATTATTTGAGACCCTCCGAACTTCAACAGTTATTTCATTTTTTTTTTCGTTATTCAATTTGAAACGTGTTTATATGAAACATGTATATTGCAACATGGACTTCGTATGAAATGAAACATCCGATTAAATAATTAAAATTTAGGTTCGTAATAATGAAACTCACATCATGAAGTCGTAAAAATAAAATCACGAATTATCAAATTTTTTGTGTAATTAATTGTACAAATAAAATCACGAAATCGAAAAAATAAAATAGTTTCATGAGTAAATTTTTTTATGTGAATCTTGTGTTTGTAAAATCGAAATCATCGAATCCTCAAATAGGAAATAAATGAAATCATAATTATATACATTAATTATTCTAACCAAAAAGTAATAAATGATTGAATGATAAAAAATAAATAATAAAAAATACCTTTATATTTAGATTGAAATACAAAAATAAATAACAAGTTATGAATATTTACACTCATCTGTCATTAAATAGTTAACAAAAATTCTAACCATCTAAATTTTCATTTAATGGTCATGATAAGTTCTCATATTCTCGAGAGTGATTTTCACTTCAATACAAGCCTGAAAAGCAATATCTAATGTTTCACACATAATTGCTATGTTAGTGATTCTACTATATTTTCCCTAACTACTTTTGGTGCATTGATTTTATTTCGTTAGTTCTTTTGGTGTGTAGACACTTTCCACTCTTTCAATTTGTTGTTCTTAGCTCTCTAGTCTTCTCTTCAACCCTTTTCTTTATTTCATTTAAAGTCTCGTACACGTGCACACAAAAATTTAAGCTACAAACAAACATGTGAACAAACAATCTTTTTTTTACATAAAATAGAAGAAACAAAAAAACACAATTGAAAACATGAATTGCTAGGTAATTCAAAACTTCAAGTTCTTGTATTTATAGGCCATCTCCCACTTACTGAATTTTAAAAGATTAAGTTTTTTTGTGCACCAATTATTTGCTGGGTGAGCATTAAATGACCAAGAGAAGAACAAACTTCACTAAAAAAATGAATAGGCGAAAAATAAAGAAGGGATACCAATTTCGAGTGTTGTATTTTTTTTTTGAAATTCCAATTCATTGTTGCCATTAACTGCCCCTGACCGTTCAGAATAATATGGAAGTGAAAAGTTAAGGAAATTTTTAGAATAATATGGGCAGAGCCTAGTGGCAATGTCCCTTTCTCCTTTTATGTATAGGGATCAATTCAGGTACAAATACTATATTTACGTACAAATCTACAAATATTTGTACACCATTGGATGTATAAATTGACGCTCCAGATCAATACCAATTATCAATGGCACGTGTCATAAATATTAGCATTGAAGGGGACAAAACGGGTTTAAATCAATTCAGATGAGGGTAGGGAAGTATTTTTGTAATATGAGGAGATCCCATTGATTCTTCATGGCTTAAATCTCGGTGATTTGTGGGACAAAATTCTCTTTCCTTCTTTCCTGATTTTCCAAACCCTAATCTTCAATCTCTCACATAATTCTCAGCAAGATTGTTCAACGTAATCATGTCGGCGCAACACTTGAGTATCTCCTTGCAGCTTCCTTTCGTTCCGCGAATCCACCCCTAGTCATTCCTTCTTTATACTGGTCTCTGCTGATTTTCATCAATGGCACCCACAAAACGAAAATCTCAGAGGATTCTCTGTGTTTTTTTGGTTTGACATCAACAATGGTTCCATGCCAGAAACTGTATATGCACTTTGATTTTGGTGTTTTTGGATTTGAACTATTCTTTTTTTAGTTTTGTTTGTTATGGTGCATCAGGTAGTCGGTTTATTGCTTGAGTTGATTTGTGTTGATTTGATTGGAAATCAGATAAATGGGTTTTTGGTGTACAATAGATTTATCGATCGCTTATTGTTTAAGCATAAGTTTGATTTAGAGATTCCAACTTGTCATAGCGTGTATTCAACCAATTCATCCGATTTTCCATTGAAGAATTTTATGATTGCTAAATATATGTTCAACAATTCATCTGATATGTCATTATGATCTGTTTATTCAACTAATTCTCTGCAATTTTGGGACTGCTAGTATCCCATCAATTGCTCATTGTTGAAGTTGAGTTTTATGTTCATTTTCCATCTACAATAATTCCAAGTTTCCATCTTCAAGTACTCCATGACTAAGTCTACAATTGTTTGCAAATTATTCCACCAGTTATGTCATGTGTTTCCATTCCTCCATTTTGTACTTCCATTTTTTCATTTCTAGTTTCTTAGTATCTGACATGTCATGTTCCATGTTTTCATCCCTACATAATGAAAACATGGAATTATGTGATTTTCCTGCAAAATGGAATCATTCGATCGACTTATGAATGATGGAATAATGGAATATGTGCAAATTCCATGATTCAATTATGTATTCACGACATTTCATTGTTAGCATTCTACATTTCCATATGTACATATTTCTTTGATACCATGTTTCCATCTATACTTATTCTGATATGCACTCATTTCCATGATACAATTGTTATTATTTTATGTTTTCATCCATACTTATTTCCATGTTTCAATCTGTATCAGAGTTTGAATTAAACTAAGTGTTGCATTTCGTCATTTCATTAAGTAGTAGAGTTTGAATTTGGACTCTTCTTTTTAATTTTTGGTAAGAATTTTCTGAATATTTATCACAAATTCAAATTCCTAGAATCGTGATTATGTATTTCTCAATTTCCTATTTTAATGCATATTAGTGATTATCGTAATCAAACGCAATGACCATCATACCCTTTTAATTGATTTAATTAATTTTTAATTAATGAAATCATAAAAGAATCTGGACCATTAATTGATTACATCCAATGGATGTAATTTATTTCTATATTTGTATCAAATCAACCATTTATACTCGAGTGCATCCCATATGTATATAACATAATAGATAATAGATAATATTTATCGACAATTAATTATGAATAATCAGTGGGTGACTGAATGAATGTAAAATCATATAGAATTAAGCTTATTTTTTTGTTTTGTGTTTTTAGTTGAAAGCGGAAAATTTTTGAAATCAGTAATAAGGCGTGTGATGTTTTTCATTAAATAATATTCATTTATTTATTTATTTTGTGGAGAGAAGCAAAAATAAATAATTTAAAGTGTTGTGTTGTTTATGATTATGAATTGCGCTGATCCAGACGAGACAACTGATCGCATATTCTTCAGGTGTAGAGTAGTGGCCCCTATCTGGGGGGACACTCCTAAAAGTATCCGAAGGAAAATGGGAACGGACTCGATAATGAGCGACTGGCCTTCGTGGGTGGAGGGGGAGGAAGAGGCAAGCCTGTGGGCTATCACTCTCTAGGCGATATGGGGAGCGAGGAATCAAGTTGTATGGAAAATGAAAGTCTTCCATCCGGCAAGAATGGCAGCGATAGCAAATGGACTCCAAATAATCTGGGCAGCAACAAAACTCTCGAGAGGATCCTCGGGTGCAGATAAACTGGTGTTAGAGTCCATGAAAGTCTGGGTCCCTCCGGAACCGAGAAGGCTAAAGATAAATGTTGACGGGGGTATAGATGTAGAAGGGGGGTACTGGAGCATGAGGCTTGTTTGCAGGGACTCCGATGGTCGAATTGTGGGAGCTCTTTCTAAACGTTTTTCGGGATATCTCCATTTCGAAGAGGTGGAGGTCGTAAGAGTCAGAGAAGCTTTATCATGGGAAAAAGGAAATAATTGGACGGAGGTGGTTTTCGAATCGGATTGCCTTAGGTTGGTGGACCATGTCCACCAAGGGAAACAAACTGGTAATATGTTTGGGGGCATTATATATGACTGCAGGCGTATCCTTTCTGCATCTGGGTTCGGTTTTTCTTTATATTTTGCTCGTCGATCCTGTAATAAAGTGGCTCACGAATTGACCAAGTATGCTTTAACTAACAGTAGCTGGGATTATGGTGAGGGGTTTGTCCCACTAACTGTAGTTTCAGCTGTCCGCCTAGATGTTGGGTTAGTTGTTATCTATTAAATAGAATTTTCTTTCCTTCAAAAAAATGAATGACCTACATAATTATTGTCAATACTAAATGAGAAATAAATGTGACCATTCAGGTAGAATTTAAACTTTTCAATCCGTAGCTTGAGGGTTGCAAAATCATGCTAAATTGTTTACCATCATAATTTGGAATATAAATAGTTTTCCGTTTTGGAATTTCTCACCTTATTTTATTTCCAGCAGAATCCACCAATTTTATACCATCTAAGAATAGTTGATAAATTTTCCATTTTAGCAATGGGTACCAATTATATTATTCTCTTGAACCCCCACAATAAATTGATATGAATAAAATAAAATAAAATATATTTATTCATAAATAACTCAGTTTCTTTCCATTTATCTCGTTGTACATTTACAATATATTTGAAATATTAAAGTTGAACAATAGTACAAAATCAAAAGGGAAATAAATGAATACACTAAATTAAGCATATGTGCGCTCAGATGATTAAAAAATCAATTTTAATATCCTTAATCCCCAAATCAAATAATATATATATATTTTTGAAAGTAAATCGAATTTTATTTAATAAATAGTAACTAACCTAACATCAAGTCGGACAGCTGAAACTACAGTTGGTGGGACAGACCCCTCACCATAATCCCAGCTACTGTTAGTTAGGGCATACTTGGCCAATTCGTGAGCCACTTTATTACAAGATCTACGAGCAAAAGATATTGAAACATCGAACCCGGGAGCTGAAAGTAAGCGCATACAGTCGTAAATGATGCCCCCGAACATGTTCCTAGTTTGTTTTCCTTGCCGAACGTGATCCACCACCTTAAGGCAGTCGGTCTCAAGCTCCACCTCCCACCAGTTATTTCCTTTTGCCCATGAAAAAGCCTCTCTGACACATACGACCTCCACCTCTTCGGAATGGAGATGACCCGAAAAGCGTCTACAAAGAGCTCCCACAATTCGACTTTCTGAATTCCTACAGATAAGCCCTACACTCCAGTTCCCCCTCTCTGCATCTATTCCCCCATCCACATTTATCTTCAGTTTTCCTTAGTCCGGAGGGACCCAAACTCTTGGCGATGATGACACAAGCTGGTCAGCTCCTGAGGATCCTCCCAGAGGTTTTGACGCTACCCAGGCTCTCCTGAGTCCTTCTGTCGTCGCTGCCACTCTCTACGGATCAAATAATATATATTAGTACACAAATAATCATAATATTTCCATTTATATATTTGTACATTTATACATATATTAGAAATATTAAATTTGAGCAATCATAAAAATTCATCGCATCTTGTAAATTACCCTCTTTTCACATATTTGGCATCCACTCCATCCATACTTGCTTACATAGAAGAGATATTAACATGAATCTTTCATTGTTCATGTATTGCAACCTGTTTCTTCACTGATCCAGTTTGGATCCAGTCTCAAGAAGCTCCCTCAACATCTGAGCAATCTAATGAAAGAGGAATTGATGAAAACATGCATAGTAGTCCTGGTTGCATCGGGTCTCTCCACCACAACTTCTTCCATCCTCGATGACGGGCCTGACATAAATATGGCGGTTTAGATTGTGACTCGAGTGAGATCCGGTGAGCGTGGATGAGATCTTCAAATCTTCCTCCAAAAGTATGCATGTTCTCGTCCGAACTCCAATTTGGGCCCATAAATTGTCGATAAGGACTGATTTTGAAGATTTACAAGTTGAAATTTTTTTAGGATTTTCGGAGTGCTGCGGGATGTGCTCCGGACCGGATCTGGGTCCGGATCACAATAGGTAGTGCACAAATATGAGACCTACTCTAGTCCGGAGCATTGAGAAGAGTATGCGAATTTTCAGCTTTTTAGCCAACCCTAACTCCCTTTTTAACCAATCTTTTCACCTACCACATCACCACCAATCCTTTCACCTACCACTTCACCACCAATCCTTCATTTTTGAAAGAACCCAAAAGTCACTCATTTATCTCTGTTGAAGGCCATTTTTTGTGCTTCAAAGGGAGATTCACCACCATTTCAAAGGAGGAAGTCAATGAGGCATAAAGCATCAAGAAATGGCAAGATTGAAGAGATTTTGAGCTTCCAACCCCCTTTTTGGGTTGTTGGTTTGTTTATTTTCTTTTCACATCTTGAATCATGCAATTTTTGTTGATTTAATGCTAAAGCACCCTGGTTTTGGGCTAAAAATCCAAGACCATGAGTGTTATACATTTTGTATGACTTAAAGTTTTGATATTTATGGTTGATTAGTTGTTTATGCATGTTTGTTTGGGTTTGCTTGGTGTTTAATGCTTGAATGTTAAATTGACAACTTAATATTCATGATTTTATCTTTGACTGACTCCGTGAGGGGCTGTTGAGAGTTGACCCAAGTAGATTCAACACCTCTTGGTTCTAAAATTCTTGTGCGAATTGCGGCTTAATTTAGGAATATGGGGATATTAAGTGGTGAACACACTTGTTTAAGTGAGATAGCACAAGTGTGGTAACATTCACGGATGCACATATCCTAAGTTAAGTTAGGCTCTATCCAATGTCGAGAGGTGGGTAGGGTAATTAAAACGTAGGTCAAACATTTCATGCCAAAATAACTAATCAACTATATTTGGATTAACGGTTAACTTTTGATTTATTGAAAAAAAAGTTCTAGGTATGCATGTGTTAATGTATTTTACCGTGTGCTTGTTGTGGATATCTTGTATTGATCACCTGGGGTAAATATCATTGGTTGTTACACTGATTCTCGAGAGGGACGGGTGGGAACGGAACTAAGTAATTTTTTAGAGTTAGGGCTCGAGACCGTGTCAAGACACCCATATACAACCCTTGGCCTAAGATTGGGGTGCTTTATGCGGTGGTAAGTTGTATTTGATACCGAGAGGGTAAAATTGACCCGAAATTAGGCCACGTACAATGTCGAGAGGCGGATGTGGTATTTTAAGGCTTAAGTCCATTTTTGAATTGCATGCTTGTTACTTAATTCTCTCTTAATCATTAGGAAGCCATCGGTCTAGCGTTCTCGGTTGCTTGACTTCTTGATTTTCATCCCCCATTTACTTTACCGCAATTAGTTTAGTTGCATCATAATCTAGTTAGCATATTACACAACACTTCAAATTCTACATTCACTTTAGTCAGTTTAGTTTTTAGTCGAAAAAAAGAACGCATATTGCCCAAGTAAAAGACCCAATTTTGGTCCATGTGGATTCGACCAAGTCTCAAGCCGAAATATAAATGTACTTGTTCGGCCGCCGTTGTTGCGCGTGTCAGGAAAGGAGGCGTAGAGCGGTACGCTAGATGCCACTTTTTCCCCAACACACTGTGCCAGAAAGGATATGCCGAGAAGATCTTGGGAATGTCAGGATTGGAGAACTGCAATGCTTGTCAGACACCAATGAAGTATAGGTTGAATCTGAGCAAGGAAGAAGGAGAATCTGTCAACATCACTAAATACCGAAGCTTGGTGGAAAGCTTGAGATACCTGGTTAACACTCGACCAAACATTTGCTATTTAGTGGGGATCATAAGCAGATTCATGGAGAAGCCAAAGGCTCAGCCTATGCCAACTACTAAGTATATCCTCAGGTATATAAGAGGTACTACGAATTTCGGGGTGCACTACAGAAGATTGTACTTAGAATTAGATATCACCGGCTATAGTGACTGTGACCTCAGTGGAGACGTTAATAATTGAAGAAGTACCAACAGAGTGGCATATTTTCTTGGTAATAACCTTATAACTGAGTCATCACAAAAATAGAGGATGATTGCTTTGTCCTCATATGAAGCATAATACATTGCAGCAACGTCAGTAGCGTGTCAAGAAATCTTGTTGGTTCGCCTCGTTGGAGATACTCTGGATAAAGAACTAACACTAAAGGTTGACAAACAAATCAACAATTCTATTAAGTAAGAATCCAGTGTATCATAACAGAAGCAAACATATTGACACGAGATATCACTTTATTCGTGAATGTGAAAAAAGTGAAACCATAGAAATCGGACACGTTAGTTAGAGAAGCAGAGAGTTGACATCTTAACAAAATCGTTTAAAAGTTTGAAGTTTCTGGAGATGAGGGAAGAACTCGAGATCAAAGACGTGCATGTTCAAGATTTGAGGAGACAATGTTGTGTTATAATCTCGAAACCTGCCCTCTTTCTTGTTCAACTATTGGGTCTCTTCACTTGCTCGGTTTACATCGGCCCTCTTCTAGAGAAATAAGCACGTTTGTTTGCACCACAAGGAAACTGTCCATTAATAAGTTTATCATCGTTTCATACCTTTACTTAGACTTATACTCTCATAGATTTTTAGTGTTGTCGTTTCTAGCTTTTAAGTGTTTCCGTTTCGTACGTTTCTCTTCTAGTATGTAGCTTTATAAGTTTAGCTATAAATTAACCGCAAAAAAGTACATATAAACTTCAATATCCTCTAGCTTTCTTTACTTTCTTCATATTGTCTCTTGAGCTTGTGTTTTCTCTAAGCAAGTTTTGCTCCCATTCCTAGGTTCAGTTCAAGAACGCCACTCACTTACTGTTGCACTGAACTTTAGCCATCCTTCACTGTGTTAACTTTGATCTTCTTCATCAAAGACTTCATTTTGGAGGCCTATGTGGTGATAGTCTATGTGTACCAGATATAGTTGGACTATTTGATAGTAGAATGACATATAAATTTCAATATCCTTTCTAAGGCTTAAAATGGAGAGAATAACATATTAATATACTCATGATCAGTGATACCAACTAAGCAAAACAAAGCATGATGATGAGCACTACACATTCCTAGCTAGTTGGAGTTCTCAATCATCATCTTCTCATACACATCACAATCAATCGTCTGGAAACTAATCTGTCCAGCATCAATGTCATAACCGATATCGTAACTCTGCTGAGCCAACACCCCTATCACATTGATGTCATCAGTGACAATCTCCTCCACAGCCAGACAGAACTCACCCTCTCCAAACCTTATGAAGAGGCTGTGAATGTCGAGCGCCAGCTCCGCCCCTCCCTCGAAATGGATGGTCACCACAGGAAACCCAATCAAGTCCCTCTCTATCACCCCCTTGTAGCACAGCGCCACCTTGTCCTCCAACCTCACCAGCACCCCGTCCAGCAGCCTCATCACCTCGCTGCTCAGCGCCCTGTACGCCGCCGACACCAGGTACGACAGTGTGCTCCCCGAGTCTATCAGCACCCCTCCCTTCCCTGTCACTTCCGACCTCTTGAACGCGCTGGGATCAATGTCTAGAGCCTTGGTGTCGAAGCTGATGCCGGTCACTGTCAAGTAGTAGAATCCATTCCACACCTCCAGCTTCGTCGTGTCCCCCTCGAACTTGGCCCCGTCTCCCAGCATCAACAAGTTATGGGAATATTTCCCGTGGTCCGTGATGCTTCCGATGCAGTAGGAGAATCTGGAGCCCAAATGGGTGACCAGGGAGATGTTACCGACCCCGAGACCGAGGAGGCCGCTGGCCTGCCCCTACGAAGTCCAAGGGCTGAAAAGTCAACCTCTCGGTGGCCATGACGCCATCGGCTGTGGTGCCGTCTATGTACTCGAAGTGGAACTTGCAAGTGCGGTTGGGGTCGCAGCGGTCGGGGGGGAGGGGAGAGGGTGCAGAGAGGGGAGGCGCAGGGGAGGGCCGCGTAGGACTTGGACTTGGAAGGATCGAAAACGGGGAGCAATTGCTTGAAGCAGTTCTGGCGAGGCTGGCATTGGAGCCAGGTGAGGTCGCTTCCGGGGAGGGAATGTCTCCGACGTTGATCAAGGTCATGAATATGGTACCGTCCTCCTGTGCCACTATTCCTGCTCTGTGTTCGTTCGAGGACGTGGCTTTGCACCAAGACAAGTAAGCGAGACGCACCTTCGAGAGGCGAGCTCGGTGGCCGTGGCTTCAGGGTTGTAATAAGGAGAATCCACGGAATCGCGGTGAATCAACTTGGTCACAAACCTCCATGGTTTGGACATTGTTGTTACGGTTAAGGCAAGGAGTGTGAAACATATGATCACAACTTTATGATTATTGCTTTCTCTCATTTTCTTGAGTCTAGAGGGACCAATCCGTACTGATTTATATAGCATTGCTCATTTCAAATAAGTCCTTGACTTGATTTGATATATCCTCCTTGTTTACCATCGCATTGACCTCAATCATAAATGGAAATTAAATTACAAATCTTATTATTGTTTCTCTTAAAGGAAATGAAATTGAAGAAAAGGACGTCGTATATAAGATTACTATATATAAACAATCGCGACCTAATTGACTTATCATGTTCGCTAATTAGTTGAGCACAATTGGATAGACTAACGGACCAAAATAAATACACTTAAAGGAAGTTGTGTCTGATTTTGGGTTCAAAATTTTTAGTTAGGGCAGAAAAAAATATAATTATTCAAATAAGAAAATTGATAAGAAAGGTCCCACTTCACCCTCATTGACTATTATTTTTGTACCATAATAAAAATATATTTACCCTTCAATATCTAAAATTTAAAACTATTAACTTACTTCAGTTATTTTGATGAATCACAACTAAGAAGACAACTCATGCAACAAGTAATATTTTATAAACTCGTAACTGTAAGTTTTTCTTATGTAAAAAACGTTATCCATACAAATATAAAAAAATTAAGAAATATATAATATGACACCCAACACATTCTTCAACCTAAACCATCTATACTAATGAAATTGATGTTGAGAGGTAAAGATAAAACCAATTCCAATACCAATAATAGGTGAGAATTGGAAATCGAGGGACTTATTAAGTGAGCAATAATTTAGCTTGATATATAGCATTTTAGTCCTTATTTCAAGCCTAGACAATACAGAGAAACTAGAGTGTGACCAGTGGGGTCGCGAGAATCCGTTAATCCTGCCAAAGAATTAAGGTAAAAGACAACTTAATTGATGTCAATTATAGAGTACAAATATAGAAGATTTGTAAATATATTTGAAATTTTAAATATAAGAAACACATGTCCACCTCAATTGGGGAGGTCACATTGATATCCGATAATTTAATATCCCATTATCATTGACAAATTAAGGTGTGTGTATCTTCAAAAATTCATAGTTTTCTTAATAAAACAAATTAATTTACTTTTCACGCTGTTAAAATATATATAGGAGTTAGTGGGCACATTTTTGACATGATTAAGACATGGTTGAACCAGCCTCTTTCGATAATGGGCTTTGGAATTGGGCCTGATGCCGCATCTTGTGTCGGCCCACAGAAGTGGACCCCGCAGAAGGCAAGAGAGCGTTTGGAATGATTTATTTGATTCCATTTCCATGCACTCGTAGCTGTTTTATAGGTCCGTTCGTTATGAAGGGACGTAGATGCAAAATCCTAGTGTCCGTCACGTCAGGGTCACACAAAAATAATGAACTTCACATTGTTGATAAGTTAAAACAGTAATATGTTGATTATATCCGAGTTCTTCATGCTCTTTTAACACCTTCGAAATATTTAATTTTTTATTTTGGACTGTATTTTAGATTTTCCAGATAATTTCACGTACTTCCCCATAAGTATACGTAATTTTAAAAACGTGCTATGAAGCCTCATAAATTAGCAAAAATCTCAAGTTATTCCTGTCTGTTAACTTTATTGAAAAACAAAAATACGTCTGCATTTCAAAAATTAATCATTTGATTTATCAATTAACATGTGCAAAAGAAGGGTAAAGAATTAATTGTTGAATATTTGTAATGAGGGTGTGAGTTTTGAGGGATAATCAATTCCCTAACCTTATTTTCATATAAACATATATCCATATTTCACTTATTTCTAATTAAGGATGACACGTGTATGTCGCTCATTCGTGATTAAGAGTGACAGATTTTGACTTATTTTTTGTTTTTGATTAGCAAAGAGAAACTTTTATTGGATTTGGCAACCCAAAAAGGGAGCAACCAAGGAGAAATTAAAAATTGTCTGATGAGAAGCCATTTAAGACTAACAATGAGAAAGCCACTTCTTATACCTTGCCAATAATATCATATGCAGATGTTTCAACACCAAAAATAGTTTGTCATTCATCTACCCATCAAACCAGTTAAGCCCACCAGCAAATTCCATCTGGTCACCGACTTGCTGATCCAAAGACAGACAACGACAACTCGGGGAGAGAGGATCTCAGTTCCCCATATGAATGGAAGCATTCAACAAAGTGTGATACTACTAGATCTATGACCTCCGTTGACTCCGTTATGTCCTCCCCATTAATCGTTATACATGAAATATGGTTAATCGATGTTCTATGGTTTGAGAACCTGTGAAAGAATTTAATATTCCTATCTCCTTCCTTAAGCCAGGTCATCCGAGACTGCGGACAGAGTATAGATGTTCGAGAAGAAGCATGTTGGAATTTACATGCTCTCTTTTAAATAGCTCCCCCACCGTAAGATGTCTTGAGCCGATCAGTCCATCAAGAACCTCTAGACTTGTCGAGAGAGAGGCAATGGTGGTTGATACATTACAGAACACTTCCTAGTTCGAATTCTTGAGATCAAGAAAGGGAGACATTAGTTTGGACCATAGTATAAGATGGGAGCAACCAGTGAAATAGATGTGTGGTTCGATATCGTGCGCGGGAGACTACTATGGATGGGCAAATCAAATAAAGCCAACATTTCTCGCGAGATGGGAAACCGGACCAGTCTACCCGTTATAGTATCGTGACCGAACCAGGTGAAGCTTCTATTAGAGAGGGGAAGGATAAAAAGCCCGGTGAGGGTGATGAACGAATTAAAATCGACTTTCTCCAAGTAAACTTGGTGCAAATGGTCACTTATTCTTGGCAATGTACCATATTAAAATCCCCAGCCACATCAACCTTAGAATCACTCCCATTCTCGATCTAGATCGGCAGAAAAAGTCATAGATCACGACGGTGCATAGATATTAATAATCAAACAGTTAACCTCCTTCGGGATCTAGAAACCAAGCCAGATAATCAAGTTATCGTGGATTGTACACCCCAAGGATTGGAACACCCGTTTATCCCATACTGCCAAGGGTGTCTTGTAAGACCCAGTGCAAGAACGTAAGTGTAATTATAACAACAGTAAAGCCGCAAAAACGAATCAAAAACATCATCTATATACAAGACCATAAACGTTCCAAGGCATGTGTGTCATGACGTGGTCGCGCCTCCTCCTCTACCTTTAGCCGAGGGATGTTTCTCCCTTTTCAACTTCTCCAGTCCCTTAAACATGTCCTCCACCGGTCCCTTGTATACAACTCCCTTCGATATTGCGAAAGCCCATATTTGCTCCTCCTCTAACAACGTGCGACTTGTGGAAATCGAGGCTTTAGCGCCGCTCACCTCACCTATACTGGAGCCTACATCCGGCAACAATTCACCAGACGGTCTAGTTTGGATAATCTTATGGTTCTCTGTAGAGACAATATGTAAGGAATGACCCAAACTAGAAGACAAAATGGGCCTCTCAAGCCCAATACCATAAGTATCCTTCTTCAAAATAGTAATAAGTGTTGACGTCAACTCTTTAATTACCTCTGCCATCTCATGAGCATTTGAAATATTGAGTGTCTCAACCACCTTGTCTGGTATTAAATTCAAAATAGTATCTGGAGAAATGGGAACAAAATGATCATATTGACCAGATCTAGCATTATCCGCCGGAACCACCTCATGGTCGCCTTCCTCCCTCTGAGGTTCCACCTCCGGCACACAAGAATCACTCACCACTACAACTTTGATAGTAAATTGAGTTTCTTGACTAAAAGCTCTACGTCCCAAGATGTGCAACCACTATCCAGGACCAAGAGTTTTATCGAAATTAACTCCATCATTCGAACATGGATGTAAAGTAACAAGAGTGCCGAGTTTGCAGACCACCGCTGCCATTGATTCAGGCGTCCATCCTATTAAAGGTAACCCTTCTAGCATCACCCATCGGAAACACCCTCCCGATACGATCCGGCCAATGCAGTCGCTAAAAGCGTAGAACCAGGGCTTCAGGGGTGCCCATCCCTGCAACCTGACAACATCTCTTGTTTTTACATTCGGAAAAGAAATGAGAAAAGAACGTTTACCCAAATTTTTAACCTCCACCTTACTCTATCCATGCTCTACTAGCTGCAATCTCAAAGCATTCACCTCAAATGACTTCCGGGCAATCGCCACCACACAACATTGGAAAGCCTCAAACATATTATGATTGATCGTACCAATAACTTGCACTCTCTCTTTCACAATAGTCTCCTTCTCTACCGGCTTCCAAGAGGGCAGTTGACGACCCAGGGCCACCACTAAGCGCTCCTCCCTCATCCAAATACCATTCATAACCGAAATGACATGATCCACATCCTCGCTTAGTGAGTTTAGACGATATGTCAGTACCCGTAATGACTCCATAGCGTGCAAAAAGGTTCTCTAGGCAAAAGTTTGTAATGTCTAAAGGGAGATTGCATACAAAAATCGAGAAACCCGTACGACGACCCTTTCCTACATCCTGACGATCCCTCCAAACCACCTCTAATGAAATGCCCGAATGTCTACCTGCTCTCCTCGCCCCTTTGCCTCCTTCTCTCTCTCCTGTCATCTTTTTTTGAAACTTAAAAATATTATAGTGTTTTAATTAATCCAAACAGATTTTGACTTATTTCATTGAATTAATAGTTGGGAAAGGACACTTTTGTGTATCTAAATATACATTTTTCATACTTTCATGCCCTACCTTTTTCTTTCTTCTTTTCAGTACCCTGAATTTCATTTTGGGACAATAATTTCAAAATACCCCTAAAATTAAACCAAAATTAAATCTGGTCTAATAGAGAGAACCGGCCCAATTTTTAAAGAGTGTAAAAAGACGAAATTACCCTCAACTATTAATCAAATTTTCAAGTGAATGTCACCCTTTCTAATTTTTTTATTTTCTCTCTCCTCTCTCCATTTCTCTGTCCTCTCCTTCTTCGGTGGCCGTCCTCTTCAGACCCCATTCTCCGATTGAGTAATCGAAACGATTGAGTAATCGAAACGATTCCAAGCTCGACCTTCTTCGCCTCCGAGGCGTGTGCTCCAAGTGGCGGTC
>JAYMTP010004128.1:0-15515 GCA_036897365.1 Geranium brycei | reverse complement strand
ATGCAGTATTCATCAGTTGAAGAGGCCACAGAGACTCGGAATGCTGTGTATAACCTTCAATGGCCTCCAAATGGCGGTCGTCTTCTAGTAGCCGAGTTTGTCGACCCTCAGGAAGTCACAACGCGAGCAGATGCACCCGCGAACCCGACCCCCGCTGCCCCGTCAGCCCCTCCTGCCAAACAACCTGTGCCATCCCCTCGCCAACCGGCTCCTAGGCACCAACCTCGCCCTCCGCCACCGCCCCTACCCGCACCAACCCTCCCCCCTCCGAGAGAGCCTCTCCCTCTTCCGCCCCCGCCCCCACTCCCGCTCGACCCTCCTATCGTCACTCTAGACGATCTCTTCCGCAAAACCAGCGCAATTCCTCGGATCTACTACCTGCCTCTGTCTGACGAACAAGTTGCCGCAAAACTTGCTGCTCGGGGTAAAGGGCAGCACGCCTAGAGATCAGCCAGGCTCTCTCATCTTCCCCTCGGCGCCTCTGGGGGTTTTTCACACATGAGTTTGGTCAGTATGTTAGATAACGATAAAAAACAGTATCATATTGTTCCATCTTTGCAGGTCTGCAGGTTTTTTTTGCTTTTGCGGAGGAAATTGCAATTGCCTGCGCCGAGAGAGCTGAAGTCTGGGTTGCTTTTTCCCTAATATTGCTTAGGGAGGTGAAACTAGTTTCATTCCCGTCGTAGTTATTAAAACCTGAAAACTCTCTTCAATGAGAATATTACCTGCCTAATCTTTTTCCTTTTTTGACATGGAACATGTAATGTGTCTTTGTTTCGAATTGTAAGAATGTGACTTAATCTGGATTTTCTCAAGCTGGAGCTGTTTCATGTTTGTAGAATCTATGAGCCATGTTTCAGTGAAGTGCCTGTGGTCTTTATATTTAAGCTGGAGGTTAATGTAGAATCTTTGAGCATTGTTTCAGTGAAGTGCTTGCGGTCTTTATATAGGTTGATGTTCCATAACAGTTCTGATTCTTTTTGGGAACTTATGGCATTGCATGCTCTTACAATTTCAGTGTTAAGTTTCGTTGTCACATTAGCTTATTTGTTATGGTCTTGGAGTTGTACATAAGGTGCAAACATCTTGATTTGCTTGAACTTGATTTGTTAAATAGTTAGCACGAGACGAATTTGAATTTATAATTATGATATAATGAATGAGTTTGAGCCTATTCTATTGAGGTTTGATTGGCTTATTTGTATATAATTAATTATTATTGTATATTTTATTTAATATAATTTTCAATAGATACATATAGTAAACTAATTGAATCAAGTTGGGTTGAATTTGAACTTTTTTATTTCCTTTTGAGTTGAATTCAGATTTAAGTCGAGTTTGAATCAAACACTTTCTGTTTTCCTTGTCGAACTTTAACAAAGTTAGACTCAATTTAAAATATACTGATTTTCTATTTTCAGGGAGTATTTAATTTATGGAAGAGAACATGGGGCCACTACTTCCATTATATTAGTGCCATTTTAAAAGTTACTATTTATAATAGCTGTTGCTTGGTCTAATCATAATAATTCACTCTATCATACCCATGTGGATCACTTGTGGAGCAAGCAATCACAATCTCATTTAACATGGGTATAAAGACTATTTTACCATTATAATATCTTAATTATATTATTAAAGTATGTCATTAATAATAATTAAGGTAAGTTCAAGTTTATTTAAATTATTTAGTTCTCTCAAGATGGGATTTAATTATAGACTTCTATTTTGTTAATTCAATGACCGAAATGAATTCTTAAAAGGCCTCTATTTTGTTATAAATTTGTAATTATTAAAAGTAATAACGAAAATCGAACGTTAAAACTTAATTATTAAAATCCAATTAATCTAAAAAGTTTACAAATAAATAATAAATAACATATCCTCCTCACCAGCTTGAATGTGACATAGTGGTCGGCAGTTGACACTGTTCAATCATTGGTTCCAGACCAGGGTTTGACTCGAGTGAAACAAAGAGGGATTGATTTCTCTCAGCACGGTATTTAGGTAGGGTGGGTTTAAGAGTATTTAAGGAAATTGATGTAATTTCCACACAAAAAAACAGAACCGTGAACTGCAGTTCTTTATTCTCTGATTCCGGGTTTAAAATGCCCCACCCCTGCTCATGTACTGCATGTGTATATTATTATTCTTCTCTAAACAAAAGGGTCATTTTGGTCATTTCAAAATAAATTTATATTACAGAACTCGCATCCTTATTAGGTGTAATCTTACTGTCCACGTGGAATTTTCAAATAAAAACGGCTGAATTATTTAGCCAACTCAGACTCAGAGATACAAACAAATATATTCCATTATATCTCAGCCATCGGCTTCGCTCGGCTCGGCTAAGCTCAGAAGCTAAATAAATATAGTACAAATAAATACAATTATTGTGAGCCGATTAAGCCGAGCCGAGCCGAGAAGGTACGTGCTTTAAATTGTCGGTGTTAACATCTTTCAGTAGTTGGCTCTTACTGTGAACGACCAGAGAGCTCTCTCTCTTTCTCTCTCTCTCTCTCTTCTGCGAAATCGATCTCTCGGAGAGCTTCTCAATTTCTCGCGCAGAGTCGCCGGAGCTCAGGTGGAGATCCGTTTCCTCCATTTCCGTGTCTCTGCATTGATGAGTATTGTCTGTTTTTGCTCGAATCTGTGGCTGCGATTTTGTTTCTCTTCTGATTTTGAGCTGATTTGTGTATTGTTGCGTTTTTGATTCGGTGTTGTGGTGAGGTTTTGTGGTTTTGAGCTTGTGAGTTGGTGAGAGCTCTGGTTGAGACTGGATCTTCGCCTTTTCGGTCCGATTATCGGATTATATGGTTGTTTCTGCTTGATTTGGAGTTTTTTTCGTCTTCTGATTATCGGATGATTTGTTTGTTGCGTTTTGATTTGGTGTTTTGTTGAGATTTTGTTATTTTCAGCTTCTGAAATCTCAATTAGTGAGAGTTTTGGTTGTTTGGCTCAGTCTGAGGCTCGATCTGTGCCTTTTATTCTTTGTTGTTGCTCATTGTCGATCGATTCTCGCTGATTTTGCTTGATTTGGAGTGTTTTCTGTTTGGAGGTTTTGAAATTGAGGGAATAATATAGGAAATGAATAATTTCAGTGGTGCTTTGTAAGTCAAAATTGGAATGTTCGAGGTTGAGGCATTTTTCTAGTTACTATATTTTCTCAGGAATGTTAGTTTTACTTTTTTTGGAAATTTGAATGGTAGAGAGGAATGGTTGAGCTGCAGTAGAGTAGAGTAGATTTGCTTGTAGTTCCCAGGAATTTTGTTAATTATCATATGATCTGCGATTTTCTGATGCCGAATCTATTGTTCTGCAGGGATTTTTTGATGTTCTGACTGTAAATCTGAGGTAGATCAATATCAGGGTTCGGATCTGGATTGATATTCTTTAAAGAATCTTTAAGTGAAGCAAAGATGGCGGCTACAATGGATTGGAGGTTTAATGGCAGCAATGGCAACAACAACTTTGTACATCTCTGCTGCTAATTTTCTATATATGGATCATATGCATTGTAGGCTTCACTGATAAAAATATGTTTTTAATTATGTTCGCTTACATGGATAAATCAGTTAATAGCATCTACCAATGAGCATTAGCTAAGGTGGACCCAATTCTCCTTTTAAATTCTAAAGGAGGGATCTTGGAGTCGAGCCCCCTAAACTCCAACCTCATTCAACATATCTTCGTTGATAATTAATACACTGACAACTGACACCCAACTCTTTCCTCTTTAAGAGAAGCTCTTAAAAATATATCTATCTGACTGATTTTATTATTGGTTTGAGCAGAATCTTTGAACGAATGATTTGTTTGATTTATCATATTATGTTAATGATCCTTCATAGTGTCATCATTTATTTTTCATATTCAGAAACTTATAGATCAGTATTTTCTTTGTTTTCATTTCTCATCATGGCAGGATAAAAATGTGGACACAAAACTTCAAGATTCAGAGCCCCAAACTCCACACTCAGTAATGAAGATGAGTTTGAGGTAATTTCAAACTTCATTCATGTAATTTTAATACATCAATATGTTTGTTCATAACCCCTGATTGTGTAATTATAAGCCACTTGGTACACTTATGTAACTATTATTTCATTTTATTTTGTTTTACTTCATTAGTGTGAAACGTGATTTTGGACTTTGGAGATATTCAAGTTTCAGCTGCCCATACTAACCTGGGAATATTCTTACCAAAAATGTGTTTTGGTATTTGAAATTTGCTACCAACCAACCCAAATCATCTTTATTTCAATTTTTCTGATGTTCGGGGAATCTAAAAACCAAACATAAAATGAACCTACTTATTGGGTTGCAGTTTTGAGATTTTCAATTGAACCTCACCAATGAGCTTGCTTCTGTCTGGATGTAATATTAAACCCTCACTAGCCCACCATTCTAATAAGCCTCAAACCAAACAAGCACATAAAACAATTAATGTTTCAATATCATCCAAATTAGTATAGACATGTATAACAGCATTGGAGCTACTATCATGCTTTATTTATGCTTTATATTATTTTTTTCTTTATTCTTTCTTTTCCTCCCCCCTATTAGAAATGAAAATAAATAGAAACTCAACTGTGTCTTGTACTTACTTAATTTCCCTACAGAGATCGTACCAGTAGCATGGAGGATCCAGATGGGACCTTAGCAAGTGTTGCCCAATGCATTGAACAGTTGCGGCAGAGTTATTCTTCTGTTCAAGAGAAGGAATATTCCCTAAAGCAATTGCATGAGCTTATAGATACACGTGAAAGTGCTTTCAGTGCTGTTGGATCTCATTCTCAGGCTGTTCCAGTACTTGTTTCTCTTCTTCGCTCAGGATCGCTTGGAGTGAAGATTCAGGCTGCTACTGTTCTAGGCTCTCTCTGCAAGGAGAATGAACTTAGAGTAAAAGTCCTACTTGGGGGATGCATTCCTCCGCTGCTTGGTCTTCTCAAGTCCAGCTCAGCTGAAGGTCAAATTTCAGCCGCCAAGACTATTTATGCTGTTTCTCAAGGTGGGGCTAGAGATCATGTTGGATCTAAAATCTTTTCCACCGAGGGAGTTGTACCCGCATTGTGGGGGCAGCTAAAAAGTGGGCACAAGTCAGGAAACCTGGTTGATAGCTTACTAACCGGAGCATTGAAGAACCTCTCCTGCAGCACTGAGGGCTTTTGGCTTGCAACATTTCAAGCCGGAGGAGTTGATGTACTTGTTAAGTTGCTTACAACAGGACAGTCAAGTACTCAAGCAAATGCTTGCTTTCTTCTTGCGTGTATGATGATGGAGGATGCATCTGTTTGCTCTAAAGTGTTGGCTGCAGAGACTACGAAACAACTTCTAAAACTATTGGGATCTGGTAATGATGCTTCTGTTAGAGCAGAAGCTTCAGGGGCTCTTAAATCTCTCTCTATGCAGTCCAAAGAAGCTAGACGCGAGATAGCTAGCTCAAGTGGTATTCCTATTTTGATCAATGCCACAATAGCTCCCTCAAAAGAATACATGCAAGGTGAGGATGCCCAAGCATTGCAGGAAAATGCAATGTGTGCTCTTGCCAACATTTCCGGTGGTTTGTCATATGTGATATCAAGCCTGGGCCTAAGCCTGGAATCATGCACTTCACCGGCTCAGACTGCTGATACACTAGGGGCTCTGGCTTCAGCTCTTATGATATATGATAATCACGCAGAAACTACCAGGGCATCAGATCCTCTTGCTATAGAACAGACTTTAATTAGTCAGTTCAAACCTCGCTTACCATTTTTGGTGCAAGAGCGAACTATAGAAGCCCTGGCTAGTTTGTACGGGAATGCCATACTATCGTTGAAGCTTGAAAATTCTGATGCAAAACACTTGCTGGTTGGGTTGATCACGATGGCCACCAATGAAGTTCAGGATGAGCTTGTAAGAGCTCTTTTGGCTCTTTGCAACAATGAAAACAGTTTATGGCGAGCGCTTCAAGGTCGCGAGGGGGTTCAGCTTTTGATCTCTCTTCTTGGGCTCTCATCGGAACAGCAACAAGAATGTGCAGTTGCATTGCTTTGTCTTCTCTCTAATGAGAATGATGAAAGTAAATGGGCCATCACTGCTGCTGGTGGTATACCTCCACTTGTTCAAATTTTAGAGGCAGGGTCGGTTAAAGCTAAAGAGGATTCAGCTTCAATTCTTCGGAACCTATGCGACCACAGTGAAGACATACGCGAATGTGTCGAAAGTGCTGATGCTGTTCCTGCTTTGTTATGGCTCCTAAAGAATGGAAGTGCAAATGGAAAAGAGATTGCAGCAAAGACACTGAACCATTTAATCCATAAATCTGACACCACAACCATTAGCCAGCTCACAGCACTGTTAACCAGTGATCTACCCGAATCAAAGGTCTATGTTTTGGACGCTCTTAAGAGTTTGCTTTCGGTAGTCCCCTTCAGTGATATACTTCGTGAAGGTAGTGCTGCAAATGATGCAATGGAGACAATGATCAAATTACTAAACTCTACCAAAGAGGAAACTCAGGCCAAGTCTGCATCTTCTCTAGCTGGAATTTTTGACGGGAGGAAAGATTTGCGTGAAAGCAGCATCGCTGTTAAAACTCTCTTGTTGGCCATGAAGCTGTTAAATGTAGAATCTGATACCATTTTAGCGGGGTCCTTACGATGCCTTGCTGCGATATTTCTTTCAATTAAGGAAAACCGGGATGTGGCTGCTGCTGCTAGAGATGCATTGTCCACTCTAATTGTGCTAGCTAACTCTTCAGATCTGGAAGTTGCAGAGCAGGCAACATGTGCTCTGGCAAATCTTATACTGGACAAGAAAGCTTCGGAAAAAGTTGTCTCTGAAGAAATAATCATGCCTGCCACTAGGGTTTTGCGTGAAGGAACAATAGCTGGGAAGACCCTTGCAGCAGCTGCAATTGCCCGCCTGCTCCAATCTCGCCGCTTTGATTATGATTTGACTGATTGCATAAATCGCGCTGGAAGCGTTCTTGCGCTAGTCTCATTTCTTGAATCTGCTAATAGTGGAACTATTGCCACAACCGAGGCACTAAATGCTCTTGCTATTTTGTCAAGGTCAGAAGGAGCTAATAGTCAAATGAAGCCTGCCTGGGCTGTCCTGGCTGAGTTTCCAAAAAGCATAATCCCAATTGTGTCATCATTGGCTGATGAACCACCCCCATTGCATGATAAGGCTATCGAGATATTGTCACGACTTAGCAGAGATCAACCTTTTGTGTTAGGAGAAGCGGTTGCTTGTGCCTCTGGGTGCATCACAGCAATTGCCAGGAGGCTGATAAATTCTGCAAACCTAAAGGTCAAGGTTGGGGGAGCTGCACTTCTTGTTTGTGCTGCAAAAGTTGATCACAAGAGAGTGGTTGAAGATCTCAATCAATCAAACTTGTGCACCCATCTTATTCAATCTCTTATTGCAATGCTTAGCTCGGCGCTGTCTACAGATCTAGGAGACCAGGGCAACGGTGACATGGCGGCCATTAGCATCGACAGGCATGCTAAAGAAGAAACCGGCAATGGCGTTTCTGATACAGCCACATCCGTTATTCATGGAGTCAATTTAGCAACATGGCTACTATGTGTTCTTGCGAGTCATGATGAGAAGAGTAAATCTGTGATCATGGAGGCTGGAGCACTTGAAGTTGTCACTGATAAAATTTCACATGCTCAGGTTTTTTCAACTTTCTCATTCCAATATTCACTATTTATTTAAAGAACTTTTTGCCTTCTGAAAAGATCATTATGTCTATTGTGCTTGACAAATTCTTAGATCTGCTGACTGCATAATGTTTTTCTGGTTCATCTGTTTACTGATCCATTCAATTGTCTGATATCCCTTTTCAACATACACATTTTGTATCTAAACCATTTTTCTGCTCTCCTCTTGTAATATGTACAGACTGATGATAAAGAAGATATCAGCATTTGGATTGGTGCTTTGCTGCTTGCAATTTTGTTTCAAGATAGAGACATTATACGAGCACACGTAACCATGAAATCCGTACCAGTTCTTGCGAGTTTATTGAAATCAGAGGAGTTTGCGAGCAGATATTTTGCTGCTCAAGCAATGGCCAGTCTTGTCTGTAATGGCAGCCGGGGAACTCTATTGTCTGTTGCAAACTCTGGGGCCGCAGCTGGTCTTATTTCCTTACTTGGTTGTGCTGATGTTGATATACACGATCTTCTTGAATTATCGGAGGAGTATGCTTTAGTACGCTATCCAGAGCAAGTTGCCCTCGAGAGGATGTTTAGAGTAGATGACATAAGGACAGGTGCAACTTCTCGTAAAGCAATACCTGCCCTAGTTGATCTACTAAAGCCAATCCCAGATCGTCCAGGAGCTCCGTTTTTAGCTCTTAGGCTTCTCACTCAACTTGCAAGAGATTGTCCGTCAAATAAGATTGTCATGGTAGAATCGGGGGCTCTGGAAGCGGTGACCAAGTATCTTTCACTTGGCCCACAAGATGCAACCGAGGAAGCTGCTACCGATCTCTTAGGCATCCTGTTTAGTAGTGCAGAGATACGAAAACACGAAGCTTCATTTGGCGCCGTCAATCAGCTTGTAGCTGTATTACGCTTAGGAGGAAGAGGTGCAAGGTACAGCGCTGCTATAGCATTGGAGAGCCTATTTTCCGCTGATCACATTAGAAGTGCAGAATCTTCTCGGCAGGCTGTTCAGCCGTTAGTCGAGATTCTCAGTACAGGTCTCGAGAGGGAGCAACACGCTTCTATCGCAGCACTCGTTAGGTTATTGAACGAAAACCCTTCGAGAGCTCTCGTAGTCATGGACGTCGAGATGAATGCAGTTGAAGTCCTTTGCAAGATCCTCTCGTCAAACTGTTCGATAGAACTAAAAGGAGACGCAGCCGAGTTATGCTGCGTTCTGTTTGGGAATACCAGAATCAGATGTACAGCGGCTGCTGCACGCTGTGTTGAGCCTCTGGTGTCTCTTCTTGTAACCGAGCATAGTTCCGCTCAACAACCAGTTGTTCGTGCCTTGGACAAGCTCGTAGAGGACGAGCAACTAGCAGAGCTTGTCGCTGCACATGGCGCTGTTGTTCCTCTCGTCGGCCTTCTCCATGGCCGGAACTACATACTCCACGAAGCGATTTCCAGAGCTCTTGTGAAGTTAGGCAAAGACAGGCCTGCCTGTAAAACGGAAATGGTCAAGGCAGGAGCAATTGAAAGTGTACTCGCCATTCTTCACGAGGCGCCAGATTTTCTCTGCGCTGCTTTTGCAGAGTTGCTTCGCATATTGACTAACAATGCTGGTATCGCTAAAGGGCCATCTGCTGCAAAAGTGGTAGAGCCCCTTTTCACGTTGCTAGCAAGATCAGAATTCGGGCCAGACGGGCAGCATAGTACATTGCAGGTTCTCGTGAATATCTTAGAGCAGCCACAGTGTCGCGCCGATTACACTCTCACGTCTCGCCAGGCTATCAAACCTCTCATTCCCTTACTTGACTCTCCAGCTCCAGCAGTGCAACAGTCGGCTGCCGAGCTCCTCTCACACCTCCTCTTGGAAGAACATCTTCAGAAAGACTCCGCGACGCCTCAAGTAATTGCTCCTCTCATACGGGTTCTTGGCTCTGGCACGCATATACTACAGCAGAGAGCTGTGAAGGCTCTTGTATGTCTCGCACCCACATGGAGAAACGAGATCGCTAAAGAAGGCGGTGTTCACGAACTATCTAGAGTGATACTGCAAGCTGATCCGTCACTTACTCACGCCTCGTGGGAATCTGCTGCTTCCGTTTTAGCCAGCATTTTGCAGTTCAGTTCCGAGTTTTACTTGGAAGTGCCAGTCGCCGTCTTGGTGAGGTTACTTCGATCTGGCTTAGAGGGCACGGTCATTGGCGCGCTGAACGCTCTTCTGGTCTTGGAAAGTGACGACTCAACCAGCGCTGAAGCAATGGCCGAGAGCGGTGCCATAGAGGCTCTCCTGGGACTTCTCAGGAGCCACCAGTGCGAGGAGACTGCTGCAAGGCTTCTCGAAGTGTTACTGAACAATGTGAAGATCAGAGAAACAAAAGTCACTAAATCTGCAATCTCGCCATTGTCAGAGTACCTCCTGGACCAACATACCCAGAACCAGCAAGCGAGGTTGCTGGCAACTTTGGCTCTCGGTGATCTATTCCAAAACGAGGGTCTTGCTCGAACAACCGATGCAGCCATTGCTTGCCGCGCTCTGGTGAATGTGCTGGAAGACCAACCTACCGAGGAAATGAAAGTCGTTGCTATATGCACTTTGCAAAATCTCGTCATGTACAGTCGACCAAACAAAAGAGCCGTTGCTGAGGCTGGTGGCGTTCAGGTTGTGTTGGATCTAATCGGCTCAAGTGAACTCGACACATCCCTTCAGGCCGCAATGTTTATCAAACTTCTATTCTCCAACAACACCATTCAAGAATACGCTTCCAGCGAGACTGTCAGAGCTATAACTGGTAAACATAGTACATTTTCTTATGAAAGTTTCCAGATAGTTTGCTAGAACTGAATCATTGAACATCGTTGCTTTGCATGATCCCCTAGTTTGAGTAAGTCTACTTGTACCGTAGGAATGGATCAAAGCGAATCTTTCCTCGCAATCTTGAATTCAGAACGAGAATAAGAATCTTTCGATCCCTATACTTAGAAAACTAAGCCTAGACCTAGCACAAGGTCCCTTCGAGGCGAAATAGAATAAGAAACTAGACACTGAAGAAAGGGATATAGGCCATCTTTGGAGCGTTTGAATAAAAAAGCCTAAAAAAGCCAGCCCGATTCATTATTTTCCATTAGTACCTGTCTGAGCCAAATTGTGTGGCACAGACACAACCTATTTGTTCCCTTATCTTTGTACCAGCTTAAGCTTTTCGGTCTGAGGCTTGAAAATTAGTTTTAATAATTTTTTGTGCAAAACGTGTATATTTGTACAAAAATGACGATATTGACCATGAAATTAAGAATTAAGAATTTTAAAAATCCTTTTAAAAAATATTTTAAAAATTAATTGTTAACTTTCAAATACTTTAACTAAAAATGAAATATACAAATTTTAGTTAAAAGATATTTTCAGAAAAAACTTTTAAAAAAATTGTTAATTTTAAGGGAAATTTTGTCATTTTTGTATAAATACATACATTTTGCACAAAAATCGTAAATTCAAATCACCTTTTTTCCATTAACAAAGTACATATCACTGTCTTGTAAAAATGTGATGATATACGGCACGTTTTTGCCATTTCCCTTTATTTATATAGTGAAGCTGTCCGTTTGCTGGGATCAGTTATTTTCGGTTCAAGGAAAATAACGATTCTTGTGGTCGATAAACTGTTGTTTTACAGCTGCCATTGAGAAGGATTTATGGGCCACTGGAACTGTGAACGAGGAGTATCTGAAAGCTCTAAATTCACTCTTCACCAACTTTCCGCGCCTCAGAGCCACTGAGCCTGCAACACTAAGCATCCCCCATCTAGTTACATCCCTCAAGACGGGCGCCGAGGCAACACAAGAAGCTGCCTTGGACTCGCTCTTTCTCCTCAGGCAAGCTTGGTCAGCATGCCCGGCCGAAGTCTCCAAAGCTCAGTCCGTCGCCGCCGCAGACGCCATTCCCTTGCTGCAATACTTGATCCAGTCTGGGCCGCCTCGTTTTCAGGAGAAGGCGGAGCTGTTGCTGCAGTGCTTGCCGGGAACGTTGGTGGTGGCAATCAAGCGCGGCAGCAACATGAAACAGTCCGTGGGCAACCCGAGCGTGTTCTGCAAAATTACGCTCGGCAACACTCCTCCTAGGCAAACACAGGTAAATTCTATATTCCATGGTATTCTTCGTTTCTAGAGAAGTGCTTACTTTCGTGTTTAAACTCCCAAACCAAGTCCAAATTAAGATTAGGGTGTCTGAAATAGAAAAGACATTAGATTCACCAATGTACCACTACTGTGAGTGTGAGCATTATTTTCTTTATCAGCAAAAAACAATGTATTAAAAGGGGAATTTTTGCATAAGTGTCATAGTATAAAGCACGTTTTTGCAATTTTCACTACCTATTAAAGAAGAAGAGCGAGCATGATCTCAATGAGGGAGCATCGCACACAGTCTTAAAACGGTGAAACAAAGAGAGCCTACGAAGGTGAGAAATACATAACTAAACTCTTAAGGGCGGTAACTTTAGAGATCCGAGCTCTGGCTCGGGCATGGGCATTTCCTTTGTTGGAGCTCAGAAAATGAGTCCTCTGCCTTTGCCCTAAATATCTTATGTTGCTCAAGGCGTTGGCACTATACCCCTGTCAATGCTAAATATCCATACATTATGCTATTGAGGCCAAAAGTGTCTTAGCTTTAAGCTAATTAATCCTTCAAAAAGTAGTACACTGATTTTTGTATGTTTTTTCAGATCGTATCAACCGGCCCTAATCCAGAATGGGATGAGAGCTTCACTTGGTCCTTCGAGAGTCCTCCGAAAGGCCAGAAGCTCCATATCTCCTGCAAGAATAAGAGCAAAATGGGAAAGGTAACTAAACACTAGGTTTTTTTTCACACAATCTTTAATTATACTGTTTTTTGAGCTAAACTTAATTTAACGACAACAGAGTTCATTCGGAAAAGTAACCATCCAGATCGATCGGGTGGTAATGCTTGGAGCAGTCGCCGGTGAGTACACGCTCTTGCCCGTCAGCAAAAGCGGGCCTCCCCGAAACCTGGAAATAGAATTCCAGTGGTCAAACAAGTAAAAAGGTCAGTGCCCATACATACTCATTTTCAGCCACAAAATTGAATTTATAGGGTATACTCGTTAAAATGGGGGGGGGATTTATTCCGATTCTTTTCGATCACTCAGTTACGTTCACAGCGTGTGTGATGTGTATAGTCTTCAGAGAGAGTTTTCGAGTTTTGTAGTGTCCACGTGTTTCTTCCTGTATACTTTCGCAATATGTTATCGAGTTTCGTAGATGAAAGCCGTGTATGTGATTTGTAACGTTATGGGAAAATAATGGTTGCTTGTGCTGTTTGTTGAGCTTTGAGCTGTGAGCTTTGTTCTGGAAATATTGTGATCGAGTCCTTAAATTGTGTTTTCGTTTCAATTCAGTACTCGAAATATGTCGTTTTTGCTTCAACGACAAGTTTCTCTTCTCCTCTTTCCTCTTCTTTTCCTAGTTGTTGGGATGTGGAATTTGGGTCAAGGGTGGTGTTGACTTTTTTTTGCATATCATCATGTGAAGTGTGAGCCAACAATGTGATATTTGTTGTCTATCAGAAAACAGCTGGTTCTTGGATTCTGCCACTGAACCAATCATTTTTGCACTCTGCCTTGTAGATGTTTGTTTAGTAAGTTACACCCATGAGAAATAAATCTTATGATTTAACAATTCATTGTTATTACCTACTAACATTGTGTTAGAAGGACTCTAGGCGCTGGTCGGGTGGATAGGTCCGCACGGGGATTAATCGAAAATTATAGAGGATACTCAGAGATTAATAGGACAAGGTAGGGATTTTTAGAACAGTGCCTACTAATTTAGCTGGATGTGTATAGTAAGAGGGTCTAGTCTAGTGTTTGAAATTTGAAGGTTGATTTATGAAGAAGCCGCTCAGCTCTCCTCCAACTAGGGGTGGTTATTTTGGATCTCGAAAAATTGAAATTGTGGTTAATAGTTTGGTTTTGATTCTGAATTTGAGAGAGAATTGTTCATTTTTGCTCGGTTCTGATTTTTAAAATTTTTAACTGTCGATTAACTGGTAAGCACTAGACCGGTTCAATGCAGACTGTGCCCACCCCTACTTCCTGTTGTGCTCGTTTCCCAGTTTCGAAACGCGATTGGAAGAGGTTGTTTAGGTATTGAGTCACGAGGCCCCCTATATACACTCTAAGTGTTCCACAAAACGTTAGGCGCTGGTCGAACAGAAATAAACTTTTAGTGACCAATCAAGGATTAATTTGATTAATCAAAAATTGATTGGACAAGTTGGGAATTTTTGAAACACTGTGTAAAACTCCACTTGAAATCATATACCTCCAAGTGTGAAAGGATTTGACGTTCCTAATCTAATCAAGATAAGATTAAAATTATGAAACTCGTTCAATACATGTGCAATCGTCATTTTTATAAAGATGCAAAATATTCTGAATTTGACCAGATTTATTACCTTCATTATCAAGTAACCTTAAAATTCGAACACAAAATAAATGTCATACGAAATAGTTGAAAACGAAGAATGCTTTCGAATTAAATATTGGGATTATAGTATAGGGTAGGGCCTTAAACCGAAAAGCCGAAGAGTCCCACACATGACACAAAGTCACAACACAACAACTCACATGAAAACATGGAGCAACCTCTTGACAACCCTACAAAATTATACAGATTCAATAATGGTTTAGAGGGAACCAGCTGCTTCCTCCTCACCATCTCCACCGTCGATTCTCAATCAACTATTTTCTTCTCTTGGCAAAGTCACTTTCCATCTACATTACCTTCCGCAATACATCAATTTCTCTACTTTGGCAGGAAAATTAATTATATAAATAATGACGGTTTATTACACCTAACTATTTTAAAATGACACTTTCATACTCTAATTACTTGTTTCTCATTTTAGTACTCTCGTTATTTTTATTGACAACTTACCTCTAAAATGTCTAAAATACCTAAATTATCTCTAGTTTTGATTTTAATTATGTCCGGTTTACTATGGACCGGTCACCGTTCAACCCAGGGATTGGTTACTGTTCAATATGGTCATCGTGCCGAGTGAGTTGTAGTAAACCAGGCAGAATTGAAATCAAAACCAAAGATAGTTTAGGTATATTAGGCATTTTAAAGGTAAGTTGTCAATAAAAATAGTCAGATTACTAAAAAGAGAGAAAATTAGTTAGAGTATAAAAGTGTCATTTCGAGATAGTTAGGTGTAGTAAACTGTCATCATCCCTTGATTATATTAGCTTATACGTGTTCACTCATCTGATGATCGTTATTACTCGTGTTTATCAGAAGCGAGGCCTAGATTGCTATATAAGCTGGTGAATATATTCAAATTTTTTAGATGTGGGACTCTAACACCCCCACTCACGTGCAAGCCGGTTCGATATGCGCACGTGGAAACAGACGAGCGGGGGCCAGATATAGAGCGGACACATGATTCATGGGCTTTTAGGCTCGATGGCATAGAAAGCACGTCCAAGATAGCATCAAGCTCTGATACTATATCAAAAGCCCAACCCACCTAAAAGCTTAAGCTAATAGGTGGAGGCTCAGATTGCTATATAAGCTGATGAATATATTCACATCTTTCACATGTGGGACTCTAACAGTGCTAATGAAAAAGTCTTGTTGTTTTTGTGACCTGATCGAATTCTAACAAAGATAATCGTCTATTTGATCAGTTTCGATCATTCATATCACTCGTTAACTTATAATTTAACATGAATTTAAAAAAAATGTTTGGATTTGAGTTCAAATAAATTATATATATAGGGGCACACTCCACTACAAACTCCACCAAAACGTCCAAACGTCCAAACCCTCATATGCCCATCCATT
>JAYMTP010004127.1:0-15516 GCA_036897365.1 Geranium brycei | reverse complement strand
TTGTTTTCTCTAATTTTTTCAAAATTTTATATATGAACCAGTTTTAATTATTTTATAAAATATTACAAATAGTATCGTGCATCGGGCGGTATTACATCTAGTTCAAATAATCAGTAAAAATATAAAATAAATAATGTAATTTATTGTGTGGTAGATAAATTGATATTGATCGAGGTTTGGTTCTTCCACAAATTGTAGTATTATCAAACCATAATTTAGATAGGTCACTTTCAAATTGAATTTTCTTTGAAAATGAGCCAATTTATGGTTTCAATTCACTGATCAATAAAATAAAATAACTGACAAAAACTCAATATAACATGTTAATAAGTGATGGGCTGGACCAAGCTGATGGACTGATATGAAAATAAGTGGGCCGATCGAAGACTTTAGGCCCATTTTCTCAAACCAAAGCCCTGCCCAATTTTTATTCCAAATAAACTGATTATTTTAGGTATTAACACATAATTTATTTATTTATTTCCCCAATTTTATTTGCCTTTATATTGATTCATATTAGGTTTTTGATGAAGCACCTGTTGACTGCGATCATCAGTACACACAAAGGTAAGTCACATCAGTTAAACCAGATTGTTCTCAAGCTTTGTGAATCTTGTTCGTCGATGAAAGCAAGACCCAATTCGATATATTTGCTATTTATTAAGTTTTTATTTTGATTTTTTCCCTGCCCAGAACTTGAATTATCCACTTATCTTCTTAAAAGACCGTAGCGGCTCTGTTTTTTCATATTTTAGGGCTTTAGAGATCATTGGAAAGTGACCCTTTTCTGGGTTTTTCGTATTGTACGGTCACTTTGGCTATTGGGTTTTGAGTGTTTTCAGCTAAAATGGCTCGGTTGATTCTACCCAGCAAGTGTTCGGGTTTGGCGAAGACGAATCTGTTGGGTTTAATATCTTCAGTTCATGTGATTACCCATTATCCCATTTTATCTCATTTGATTGTTTTGCTGTTTGTGTTATGAATGTATAGAGCTCGATTTGGTTGCTACAAACTTAGAACTTTGAATTTGGAAGTGGGTTGTGGGCATTTTTACATGTTGATTGTTTGTTTTGATACTGACTTCTTTGTGGTTATGAGGGAAGAGCTCATTTTGTGGTTTATGTGTTTGTTTTAGTCAAATTGAACTGTTATGCTTGTAATAGAGTTCTTGGAATAGGAAATGGTAGATTTTTGAATTCGTTTCCAACTATTTTTTGTGAGGTGAAAGCAGGATTCAGTTATGTTTGACTTTATAGAGTGGTGTGGATTTTCTATATGCTCAGCATTTTAGTTCGTTTTTGCTGGCTTTGGTTAAAATGAATTTCGAGTTTGGTATTAATGTTTTGATATATTGTCTTGGCAGCGTCCTGCTGCATGCCGATTTGGTAGTCTTGAGCGTTCTGCAAAAAATATCTTCAGATACAGGCGTCCTCTTAGTTCAGAGGTTTGTAAATCTTTTCGATTTCCGCAGTGTGATCAAAACTGTAGTTTGGTGTATTTGCGTGTTCCAAACTTGTACCGTCATCTTTTGGTGTCTGTAGGTTGCAGTTAGAAGAAAATATCGTTTTCCGTACACTTTGGCACATGTAAGTTGCCCAATTTGATTTGGAAGCTGTCAATGCACATTTCTAAAGTCATGTTGCATTTGCATATTTTCCCGTGCCAAATCCTTATCCAAAATCCTTATCGCAATTTAGCTCCTTTTGATTCTTTTTGTTTATTTTCTTTTTCAGAGAGCTCAGCAAAGCAGCAGTAGACTCATTTGTTCGGTTGCCGCAGAATCCTTAGGGAAAGAAGTTGAAGAACCGAAAATGGATAGACCAACGGAAGTTTTCTTGAAGGATTACAAGCTGCCCAATTACTACTTTGATACGGTACATATGTATATAAATTTAAATCATGACGTTTCGTGATATAACTTGGAAATTTGTATGCACCATTTGTTGTTCGTGACTACTTATATAACTACTACTTCAGGTTGATTTGAAATTTGTACTGGGAGAGGAGAAGACAATTGTTACTTCAAAAATAACCGTGTTCCCCAGAGTTGAAGGTATTATTATATGACTGCATGGCTGTGATCGTTACTGTACGATAAGTCTATAAAGTTATTTGTTACCTTGATATACCATAGACTTTTGTGGCCAATGGTGAAGTCTATTTGGACTAGGACAAGTATCTCAAAATTATCTCTGGCTATTTATACCGCATATTGCATAATCTTGATACACAATATAATTTTACGAGAGACTCTTGCTATTTTACTATTTATTTGTTATTCAACCAACATTTTTACTTTCCTTTTATTGATTGATATTAAATAATAGGTTCTTCCTCCCCACTGGTTTTGGATGGACGAGATATGAAGCTGCTTTCAGTGAAGGTCGATGGAAAGGAATTAAAGGTAATCTGATTTTTTTTCCACGCTTTATTTAATATATAGAGTTTAGCATCATTACTTTCCACCTGTCTCCCTATTGCACAATCCATATATGAAATTTGGGTTTAGATTATATTTATACCTGACCTGTCCAGGATTTTTAATGTGTATTTTTTAAAGTTGGCGTAGTCTGATGGAGTGTTACGGTTTATCAGTTTTGACTCTTTTTTGTGTTGTCTCACAATATAGGTGGGAGATTACGAAGTGAACTCGCGTCATCTGACTCTCTCATCTCCGCCAAGTGGTAGATTTTTTTTGGAAATTGAAACTGAAATAGAGCCTCAGAATAATACTTCACTGGAGGTGAAACATACCTTTCTCTTGTACTTGAATTTGTACTTATCCACGTAATTTATTTTATGTATGTGTACCATACACACTCTTCATATAAACCCAATTTTCTCATACTGCAGGGACTTTACAAATCATCGGGCAATTTCTGTACCCAATGTGAAGCAGAAGGTTTCCGGAAAATCACATTTTATCAGGTTTTAACTGGTTCAACAAAATTATTTTTTTCTGATCCATTTTCTCGTGTAATATCCTATCACTATACTGATGCGTCTTGTTGTCAAACAGGACCGCCCTGATATAATGGCCAAGTACACATGCCGCATTGAAGCTGATAAGTCGTCCTACCCTGTATTACTCTCTAATGGAAACCTGATAGAGCAAGGAGAGATTGAGGTGAAGTTCGATCATCAATTATTTAGCAGGGACCCAGATATTTATGCAAAGTATTGTTTACAATAATCATTGATCCATTGCAGGGTGGAAGACACTATGCTCTTTGGCAAGATCCATTTGTGAAGCCTTGCTACCTGTTTGCCTTGGTTGCTGGAAAGTTAGAAAGCCGAGATGATACTTTCATTACTAGCTCTGGTCGAGAGGTCGCTCTAAGGATCTGGACCCCAGCAGAGGACCTGCCCAAGACTGCTCATGCCATGTACTCACTGAAGGCAGCTATGAAATGGGATGAGGAAGTTAGTCTCGTAACTTTTATCCTTGAATATGGTTGATATCTGAAATACAATACTCTTGTTCATCTTGATTTCGATTTTCGAATTCTTATTTGCAACCATATGCTCATGCAAACAGGTTTTTGGCCTGGAGTATGACTTGGATCTTTTTAATATTGTGGCAGTTCCAGATTTTAACATGTAAGCGGCTATTTTTGTTAAATATAATTGTTTCGTTACAGTTTTTACAGATGTCTTCTGAATGTCATTAGCCTTACAAATCTAATATATGTTTTTATTCTAATTTGATGTCAGGGGAGCCATGGAGAACAAGAGTTTGAATGTATGTGGGCTGACTATAGTTTGCTTATCATGGTTGTCATATCCCGTTCTATTGTTTTGGAATTTTATGTGGTTTTCTCCTGTGCAGATTTTCAATTCCAAGCTTGTCTTGGCATCTCCAGAAACTGCTTCTGATGCAGATTATGATGCAATATTGGGTGTTATTGGTCACGAGGTGGGTTATCAATACAATGACATAGAGGAGACTGGGTCACGACTTCTGTTATTTTAGTTCAGATTTATTGGATTAGTATTTGACTAACTTCTGTTTTTTTGTCTATCTTGCAGTATTTCCACAACTGGACTGGCAATAGGTTGGTTTATATCCCATGCTAGCTTGTAGTTCTTTTAAATACTACCCGTATTCATATTCCACATTAATTGATGATAATTATGTTCAGTTTATGCTTTGGTTTCGAGGTCATATGTATAGATCATTGGATCTTATATTTTGAAAACCATGATGAATCTTGAATTAAGTATTTAGCTAAAACACGTGCAGAGTGACATGTCGTGACTGGTTCCAGCTCAGTCTGAAGGAAGGTCTTACCGTCTTCCGCGACCAGGTATGAACTTCGATCCCTTCTACTACCTTACATTATTGAGTTCCTTTGGTTCTTTTTTATCTAAAAAATGCTTCATAATCATAGGAGTTTTCATCTGACATGGGAAGTCGCACCGTGAAGCGTATTGCTGATGTTTGTAGGCTAAGGAGCTCTCAGTTCCCACAGGTGCCTCTTCATTTTATACTTCAATAATCGGCTCCTTAAGCCTTACTTTAACTTTGATACACTGATTGTTGTGATATTATCACCATGCCAAAAAGTACACTGAGTTTATGTCTTGTTACTTATTCAATAAAAAGGCTCATTTGGGTGCTAATATTTGTTTCTCAGGATGCCGGTCCAATGGCTCATCCCGTACGACCACATTCCTATATCAAGGTTTGACTTTTGAGATCCCTTTTTAACTTCTCCTTTACTTTTCATACAGTCATATTGTAAACACGCGGGCTAACATTACATTTTTCCCTTTTGACAGATGGACAACTTCTACACAGGCAAGCTTACATCATTCTGAACTTGAGCGTTCAAGCACATACTTTTTTTTACCCGTCTTTATATTCTCGCTGACCTTCAACTTCGGGTTATTTTGTCTTTTGTGTATGTTGATGATGGATATGAATCTGATTCGGGAAATTCACCGACTTGAACTTGCAGTGACGGTAAGATCTATCTATTGATCTGTGCATTACTATTCATTATCTTCATTTCTAGTTTCTATTCCTTTTGACAGAATAATTCATTTTTGTTCTTGGCTGCTTCCTTTTTTTGCAGGTTTATGAAAAGGTTAGATACGTCTTATCCACTATCTCTCTCTCCACCACAAAAGTGTTCTCAATCCATTAACAGTTATTCCTATACTTTTTATAATTAGGGAGCTGAAGTAGTAAGAATGTACAAAACCTTATTGGGAAGTCAAGGTTTCAGAAAGGTAAGTTTTGCAAAGATACCTCTGGCTGAAATGAATCTTTATACGTTAAAAATATTCATGTTATTGGAAAAGCTGGTTTGAAACACAAATTTCTGTTTTTTCAGGGTATGGATCTTTATTTCAAGAGACATGACGGGCAAGCAGTAACTTGCGAAGATTTCTATGCTGCCATGCGTGATGCAAATGATGCTGATTTTGCGAATTTCTTACTATGGTATGCATTATTTTTGTTTTTTTTGCGAATTTCCATGTTTCCATTTGATTGTCTTGATGCTGAAGGACTTTTACACGTGATACAACTGCAGGTACTCACAGGCCGGGACACCTTCTGTCAAAGTTACTTCGTCCTACAATGCTGAAAACCGTACATTTTCTTTGAAGTTTAGGTATGCATGTCAACTGTATAGTTATCGATTATCATATTCACAATCTCCTTCCTTTTATTTTTTATACCACTTGGAACTTATATTTGACGGGGGATTATGCAGTCAAGAGGTACCACCAACTCCGGGGCAGCCAATTAAGGAGCCCATGTTCATTCCTGTTGCAGTGGGTCTGTTGGACTCAAGTGGCAAGGATATGGCACTGTCCTCCGTGAATCATGACGGGACACTGAAGTCTGTTGCGGTCAATGGCAAGCCCGTCTATACTACTGTTCTCAGAGTCACAAAGGTATGCTCCTGACTCAATATAAATCTATTGCTTCATATTCACATCTTAAATCTGCCTACCTTGCGTGAATGATATCTAACTATAATTTCAGAACTTTTGTTATATTAACATCGTCTAGCGGTCTCTCTGGTTTAAAAATTTGTTGTCTATCCTATTTGTTTTAGGTAAAGCATTTCCGTGCTAATATTATTACACTAATGCATTGACACGATGTAGGGTGAAGAGGAATTCGTGTTCTCTGATATACCCGAGCGGCCAGTTCCCTCTTTACTGAGGGGCTATAGCGCTCCTATCCGTCTTGAATCCGATCTTACTGATATCGATCTGTATTTCCTCCTCGCTCACGACTCTGACGAGTTCAACCGGTTTGTATTTCTCCAAGCAGTACTTTTTCTCTCTGGTTGAGTTACTCGGGGCAAATTCTTATTTGTTTTATTTCCGTGTTTTAGTTGGGAAGCTGGACAGGTGCTCGCAAGGAAGCTGATGCTAAGCTTAGTGGCCGATTTTCAGCAAAGCAAACAGTTGGTTCTCAATCCGAACTTCGTGCACGGGCTGAGAAGCATACTAAGCGACTCAAGCTTGGATAAGGTAAGTCGGAATTTTCTTCTTGTAGGATTTAAGAGACCTGTTTTGGGCCATAAACTTTCAATTTTTTTCTTATTTAGGAATTTATTGCAAAAGCCGTAACTTTACCCGCTGAAGGCGAGATAATGGACATCATGGAAGTAGCGGATCCCGACGCAGTTCACGCCGTGCGGTCTTATATCAGGAAGCAGCTCGCCCAAGAACTGAAAGCCGAGTTTCTCAGCACGGTACAATATCTTATTATCTGACTAGTGATATCATTTCTTTTCCGTTCTACTTATTAGTCGATCCATGTCAAGAAGTTTTAACTTGTTACTTTTAAACCATCTAGGTTGAAAATAATATGAGCTCGGAAGAATATGTGTTTGATCATCATAATCTGGCCCGACGTGCTCTGAAGAATACTGCTCTCGGTCTGTAGTGTTTCCAAAGTTACTTTTACGATATTGTTAAAGCTTGACTAACCAACCATATCCGTGTTTTGTAATATTATAGCATATCTTGCCTCCCTCGAGGACCCGGATTGCGCCAACCTTGCCTTGCAAGAGTACAGCGCTGCCAAGAACATGACTGAGCAATTTGCCGCATTGGCTGCGATTGCTCAGAACCCTGGTAAAGCACGCGATGAAGCTCTGGCCGACTTCTACAGCAAGTGGCAACACGAGTTCTTGGTAAACCTCCAATTCAATAGCTCTCACTTTCATTTACAGTTTCACCTGCTTTCTATATTAGGATAATTGCAAAATTGACTGTAGTATCTCGCTTTTGCAGTAAGTGTCTGTATTATTGCTTATTGCAAAAACTTACCGTGAACTGGTCTTAAAAATGAATTGAAAAAATAAACACCCTTTAGATTGAAAAAATAATAACTGCATATAAAAAACAATAATTTAATCAAGAAAATTATATTTGTAATCAAAGAGTTATTGGTAAAAAATATTTTTATTTTATTTTGAGGACAGTTCTGTCATTATGAAAAAAGTGGAGGTCACATGACCTGCTCATGATCAATTTTATGTCTATCATGACATGTCTGACAAATTGTGCAATAATTTGGATAGTTCACAAACACTTTTCTACAAAAGTGGGATGGTACACAACTTGTTATTACAATTATCCCTTCTATCTATTCGGGTCCTACGTTTGGTGTTGTCGGGAATGGATACAATATCGTATAAGCTGCCACTGAGTCTTGTTTCGTGTCCTTTGAATTGAAATTTTCATCTTTCTTCAGGTGGTGAATAAATGGTTTGCCCTTCAAGCCATGTCCAACATTCCTGGTAATGTTGAAAACATGAAGAAGCTCTTGGATCATCCCGCTTTTGACCTGCGTAACCCGAACAAGGTAATGCTGTCTCCGAAATCCGAATAGGTATCTACAAACAATTTGTTGTCTACATGTATGTAATTTGTTGCGTTTGGTTTCTCTTCGTGGCCTATAGGTCTACTCCCTCATCGGAGGATTCTGTGGCTCTCCTGTCAATTTCCACGCCAAGGACGGATCCGGCTACAAGTTCTTGGGAGACATTGTGGTCCACCTAGACAAACTAAATCCTCAGGTCCGTTAAAGAATATCATACATACCGGTTCGTCATTATTTTGGTTTTGATTGTACCGGGTTTATACTGAACTCGTGGCATCGTACATTCATATTCTTGGATTTCAGGTTGCTTCTCGTATGGTGTCAGCCTTCTCGAGATGGAAGCGTTACGATGAAACCCGACAAAGCCTAGCCAAGGTAAACAAACTGAGATAACCATTACAATTGTCTCAATCTTGTTGGAACATGTCTTGAAATAGTATGTATCCCACTCTGATTGGTAAATTCATCAGTATGATGAACTTACCATATTTGATGTATTGGGCATCGTTACAGTCCTCTATCCCGTCAAATCGAGCACCCTGGGTTCCCGATGGGTTAAGAGATTTTTGTGTATTCAGCGATCCGTGTCCCTTACCCTGTAGGATCGAAGACAATAAATTCCCGTCAGGTTCAGGGAATTTTGCATCCCTATAAACCACACTCTAAAAATGCCCGAATAATTCTCGACTAATCCCCGAATTCTCTATCCGCTCAACTAGCACTTATTATTTATTTATGTAAACGTGTTCCCAACAAAACTTAGTTATGCTTGTTGAGAAACCTGATACAAAGTTTGTTTGTTTGGTGCACATTACAGGCTCAGCTAGAGATGATCATGTCAATCAACGGACTCTCCGAAAACGTGTACGAGATAGCCTCCAGAAGCCTGTCCGCATAAGAGACAATATCTACTACAATTACTTGAAACGATGCCGTTTTATTTTTATCTTAGATTTAGAGAACGTATTGTAGCATTGACTTTGTGATTTGTTTATTGAGGACTAGTTTGGTCCACAAATCTGGATGAGTTTTTCAAATAAAACTGCAGAACAATCTCTGGTTCGACAGAGATGTGACTTCCATGTGATGTGATTGCTAAGATTAACGTGACAATAATATCATCAGTTGAATTAATTTAATTTAATTTTGTTTGAGTAGAATTTAGGTTGATTTGATTTGTTTTATTATAAATAAAATTTATATTTGTTTTATTTGTATATTAAATAATTTTAATTTTGAGCTTGAATTTTACTAGCATTTAAGTAATAAAATATGTAGTTCAAATCAAAGTTGTGTAACTAACAACTTATGGATATATGGATTTTTTTTTGATAAAAAGATAAATTTGGCAAACTTGGAAAAATTGTGATAAAAATTATTTTGTAATAAATAAATAATTAAATATATATACAAATTAAATTATAACCGTTTATAACATAAATGTCAAATAAAATTAATTAAGCAAACTAAATTAAACCAGATTAAATTAAGAATAATTAAATTTAACTGAAATTAATTGATCGATTTTAATTTTGTTTGAATTTGCCTGCTTGACAGACTTTGACCGAGATTTTAGGCTATATTTACAGTAATTTAGGCTATTTTGCTGTATTGTGTTGGAAAACTGAAAAATTTGGATACATCGCTGGTAGATTGCCATTATCTACCGTCGAAATAAACAATTTCCGCAGCCGCCATCAAAGTGGGACCCACTCGGCTTGGTTAGGAACCTGCGGTAAACTTCGGACTAGCTAACGTTGTCCTACGTGGCAGACCGGACCGTTGGTGGGCCCAGCGATCCACTCAGCGACGTAGATGCGCACGTAAGTCAACGATTCGGGGCCGGACACACGTGCGCTCTCTTGACAAGTTTTCATAAAAACCATTTATTTTATTTCTCCTGGTCTTTTCGATAAGACAAAAATACCCCTCCTTTTCCGGGTCGTCGATCGTCTCATTGAAGACTAGTCAACGCCGTGTTTGACCCCAAAATCATAAATAGAAACACAAACATGTTTCCATTTCATTTCGATTTCGATTTCGTTTTCCTCTCTCTGATTTTGGTTCTGCAACCCCTGATCGAGACCGTTCGATCTCTTTTTGCCCTTCAATTTTCTCGGGAAAATCTGGGTTGTGACTCGATTTCTTCTATGAAGGGTCTGTGAAGTGATCGAGAGACATGAGAGGCTTCAATGGAGATTCGAGGGCTGTGAGCGGCGCTTTGGAGACCATAAACGCCGCCGCCGATGCGATCGCCGCCGCCGAGAGCCGCGGCGGGTCTCGAGGGACAGTTCAGGTGAAATAAAAATGTGATTTTTATTTTGATTTAGGGCAATTTTGATTTGATTGGATCATTGATGGTGTTTATTGGTGATTTGGGTATGTTGGTTTTCATGATTGGGAATATGATTGGTTTTAGATTTGAGATTTGAGATCTGTTTGTTGGTGGCTGGACAGGAAATGATTGAGCTGATTCACTGTTCTGTGATTTTGTATTTTTTTGGGTTTTCAATTGAGGTATTGTTTTTTTCTTTCTTTTGAGCAAGTTTGTGCTTATGAGAAAAATTAAAGGTTGGTTGGTAATGAAGGAAGCTATGCTTCGTGATATCACTTTTATGAGCAATGATTTGTGAGGGTATAAATACTCAATAGCTATACTGTTCTGTGTGCCAGACTTTTGAGTTCTTAGCCTTTTGCTTTTGGTTTAAAATTTCTGAGTCATTTGTAGTGTTCTAAAAGAAAACGTAGGAGCTAGTCGGGGGACTTAAATCGGATTAGTCAGGGGATTTTAGAACACTACTATATGATGCATTTGATTAGTCATTGCTATTTATTTATTTGGTTGCTATTCATGGAAAAGGAGACCCAATCGGGGGTTATAGAGAGTTGTAACGTCGGAAGAAGATAAATTACTAATAATGTTGAAATCATGGAAAGGTTGTTCATAAAGACGGGAGTTTCTCAAAACGAATGGAAACATGAAACTTGTAAATAAAATAGTTCACTATTCCATCTTTAATGAAAACAGATTATATGCCTATATCTGAAGTGTTGACTGCTATATCTTTCAGTGTTCGTGGATTTTAGATGGTTAAGTTTTGTTTCGTGTTTATCTTCACAAACTCAATTATGTTATCAACCTTTGATTGCAAGCTCTTAAATGAGACAAAGAAATGGGTCTCCCATATTCTTGCAGTTCTTACAGCTTTTTATTTTTGAAAATCATTTATAGATAATTTGAATTTCACGCATAAAGATGAAATGTGTAAACAGTGGAAAATTTCTATTTTGTGATGAATCATATTTCTGATACCGATTTTGGACCTGCAGAAGAGAAGATGGGGCGGTTGCTTGAGCATATATTGGTGTTTTGGGTCTCACAGGCACAACACACGAATTAGGCACGCTGTCCTTGTTCCCGAAACGACATCCCCTGAAACTGATACTCTTACGTCCTCAAATCCAAACCAAACGCTTTCAAATCCAATAGCGCTTCCTTTTATCGTCCCTCCTTCCTCTCCCGCATCGTTCTTTCAATCGGAACCTCCTTCCACCGTGCAATCACCCACCGGCCTACTCATGTCAGCCAGCATGTACTCCCCGGGACCTGCCTCGATTTTCGCCATCGGCCCTTACGCGTATGAAACCCAACTCGTCTCCCCGCCTGTTTTCTCGACCTTCACCACAGAACCATCCACCGCACCCTTCACTCCCCCGCCCGAGTCGGTCCACCTGACCACGCCTTCCTCGCCCGAGGTCCCTTTTGCTCAGCTGCTCGACTCCAACCTTGGCAATGGCCAGAGATTTTCCTATCATGAATTTCAGTCCTACCAGTTTCAACCCGGAAGCCCAGTTGGCCAACTGATCTCCCCGAGCTCGGGAACCTCCTCTCCATTTCCCCAAGGTGATTTTGCCAAGGCATGTGACCCTCCCAAGCTCTTGAACCTCGATAACCTCTCAAACCATGACTGGACCTCAAGGCGAAGCTCTGGTGATGGTCTTCTGAACCGTCAGATTTCCAAGGCTCCCCATAGAGTCTCATTTGAGTTAACCGATGAAGCAGTGCCTAGAAGAGACCATCCAACGAACTTGAATCAATTTGACGGGGAGGATGATCAAAAGAACCCATCTGTTACTCTCAACGAATTCAAGTTCAAGAATGCAGACGGATGTGATTTCCCTTGGAAAAACGAGAAGGTTGCGCCGAGTGACACCAAGAACTGGGCCTTCTTCCCCATGATTCAGCCAGGTGTGTGAGCTAACCATGACCAAACCAAATGCTATAATTGCTTATGTGCTTGTACAGAATGACCAGAGTCTATGTTTTACCTTTTTGACAACTTGCCTACCTGAAACTGGAGTTTTCAGAGTGAAGACTAGTTAGTAGCAATGTTAGTGTGTAAGTCGTATTATTTTTATTTTTAGTTTTCAGCATGAGTAATAACTGATAGAGCCATGGTTACTGCTACACTTTTGTCTATACTGTAACTGTTATAGAATATAGACCAGTAAGCTGGTGGATAAATAGTAGACAACAAAGTGTTCAAGTTTTTGTATTCTTGTTTTGTTAAAATGGATAATAGATTCTTACTTGGATAATGAATAATATAAAATTTAGATGATGAATAATGAGCAACAAAGTATTCAGTTCAGGTGTTTGTATTTTTTATTGAAGGCTCTTTGTTTTGCTGAATTGGACAGTGGATTGTTGAATTTAGTAATCTCGGCTCTTATTCCGTTCAATCGGAGATAATGGATTCCCGTCAAATCAGAGACCGTCGTGTTCAAAAGTTTATCCAATCACAGTAGTCTTATTGCCTACTTATATTACTGTTTTGCATGTAAATGTTCCAAACTCAATATTTCCAATATATCAAACCTCCATGAAATCCCAATCTTGAAGCACACACAACAAATGATATTGAAGTTAAAACTAACTCATAACAACAGAATCCTTCAATCCTATCTAGCACCAACAAAAGTACACACACAACTTCGTTCATGATTTACACACATGACTAGAAAATGAGTAGCTCAAGAACTGGCCTTGAAAGGAATGGCCCTGATGACAATCTGGTGGTAGACAGCAGCAAGTGCAGCTCCAATGAAAGGTCCAACCCAGAAGATCCAATGGTCATCCCAAGCATGTTGTCTGTTGTAGATGATGGCAGCTCCAAGGCTCCTTGCTGGGTTGATGCCTGTTCCTGTGATGGGGATGGTGGCCAAGTGCACCAAGAACACTGCAAACCCGATTGGTAGTGGAGCCAAAATCTGTATTTTTCCATTCAACATCAGTCAATATCCACACAAATTCATGTAAGAAAAAGATATTAGTGTTATAAAAGAAGTGGAAATAACAATTTGTTACTAAAAACACTAAATCTGCCCTGTAGGTAACTCTTTCATTTCCAGAAGTTAATATGCTACGAGTTGTGTTGTAAATTAAGAACTGAGATATAAGTTTTATAGAGAAACAGGAAACAAAAACTTCGTTTGAAGTCACTCCAATTTATATCTCAGTTCTTCGTTTACAACAATTAGGACTACCCAAGTAATAGTAATTTCAATGCATGTCTACAAGATTGATTATGACTAACATCTATTTTATGTGAAGGTGCCCGTGACACAAATAAGTTTTGTTGGCCTGGTGGTCCGTGTGCACGCTCCCTGGCCTGAGGCTAGGGTTCGATGCCTACCAGCATGACTGAGCAACAAACGCTGGCCACATGCCAGGGAACGTGCACACGAACCACCAGGCCAACAAGCAAGTTCTGTAGGGACCAAAGTTCACAACTATTGCAATCATCTTGAGGCGGCATTTATACTGGATTTTGTGATCCTTGTCCCAATAAAGGGGGATAACAACAGGACCGTCGAGTTTGAAGTATTTTTTCGACGAACTCGCTATCATATGGGATTAACAGGACCATCGAGTTTGAAGTATTTTTTTGACGAAGACGAACTTGCTATCATATTAAATCTCAGTCCCTCTTTACTTATCAACCTATTAATGGACACTTATCTATTGAAGGAACAAGACATGTTAACATATACATTTTGTAAAAATTGGCATAGGCGGGAACTTTTACATAACTGATCCATTTTATGGAATCAGACAGTTCAAGTCAAGTAGGGCAGATCAAAACAGTTCGGGACAATGTCTTTTTAAATTTTAATTTAGAAATATAAAAAATACTTAAAACTAAAAATATCTTACACTAATCATTACTTTTACTGATATACTTTTATCTTTTATGTAACAAAACATTAACATTTATTATTATATCTTAAATATTTACCCTTATATGTAACATAATTCATATTTTGATTATATGTGCATATACACCCCCACCCGACTAGCCGCTAGTGGCATTTACAACACTAAACATATATACTGATCGATCACTTGGTAAGTCCTCTATTGTAAAGCAGTAGAGAAGGAAGATAGGAAACACATACAGGGACATGAGAGTCTCTGGCGTTCCTCTTGGCATCAGTGGCAGAGAAGACAGTGTAGACAAGAACAAAAGTGCCAACAATCTCAGCACCAAGACCAGAACCTTTGGTGTAGCCAGGAGCAACCATGTTGGCTCCTCCACCGAGCATCTGGTACTGTGAGCTCTGGAATCCCTTCACCACACCGGCTCCACAGACCGCCCCAAGGCACTGCATTATCATGTAGAACACGGCTCTGGTCAGCGACAGCTTCCTCGCCAGCAGCAACCCAAAGGTCACAGCAGGGTTTATATGCCCTCCTGTTTCAAGAACCAGGCAGATCTGGTCACCACAAGTTCTAATCATACAAAATAAATATATATGAAGTTTAGAAAGAAAAAACACAAGAGAACTCTAACCCGAGCACTAATTCCTCATCCGGTAAAATATTCTTACTTCATTAGATTTTTTTTCCGGTTGGCAATAAAAGTAGATTGACATAAAGCAGTATCAGTACAGAACAAATCCCGAAAGGACAGAAAGAAAATACAAAGGAATGCCGCGAAAAAACAATCATATCAGAGAAATTGGACCAGTTTCCATTAGATTTATGTTATACTTTATTCCGTTTCTATTTTGGAAATACAATTTTGAATTGAAATAATATATAACAAAACACAACGGTGATAAAAAAACACATTGATTTTAAAGTAATATTGTAAGAAAGACTACAACCTAAAAGTCTCTAAAACCCCAAAATCATTACTCAATAATAATGAAAAATCAATGTCTCATCTCTATCTAATTCCAGCCCAAGTCTCAAGAAATGTACATGGATGTCACACCAATATAAGTTTTAATAGCAAAATAATTTCAAATATTTTATTCATTTTTAATAGCAATGTATAATAAATTGTTCAATTTATTATACATTATAACAAATGAATAAAGTTAAATATTCAAAATTACTATTAAAAATTGATTTAATGTGACATTTGAATTGATATTATAAGCCGGGAGTTGGATGAGACATCACCCTTTTAGTATTATTAAATAATAATTTTGAGGATCTAGGGGTTGCTCTAATTGCAACAAAAAATAAATATAATTAAACTACTTCAAAAATATGTTAAAATTAAGTTGGAACCTGGAGATTTTTTTATTACTTTCACAGTAACAACAATAAAAGGGTTACAGTGTGCTAGGTTAGGCCCTTTCCAATTAAG
>JAYMTP010004126.1:0-15518 GCA_036897365.1 Geranium brycei | reverse complement strand
ATTGAACCGGTTCAAATGAAAACTCAGAATTAAACTGGTTTAAATCTCTCATCTTCGACCTAATTGGATGGTAGTCGGACCGGTTTGGACCGTTAACTGTTTCAATTGGACCAGATTCAATTCTTGTTTCTTAAACCAGAGGTATTTTAGTCATTTTAGCATATATTGTCACAAAAAATTGTCAAGGTACTAAAAAAAAGAAAAAATTAGTTAGGGTATGAGACTGTCATTTTACCATAGTTAGGTGTAACAAAGTGTCATTATCCCTTATATAAATGTCGTGACTTAAGATGATTAAGCTATATGTGTTAATGTATAAAGTATAATTGGTGATTCACTATAAACTTGAATTTTTTGTTCATATGTTTAATCTAATATGATATTAGAGCGAAAACCACTGGCTTGAATCTCAAGACATAAATAAATCCATGCCCACGTCTAAACCTTTAATACAAACTGCCTTCCGCAGCTATAAATATGATACAAATTTATAATATAGTAAAACAAAATCCGGAAATAGACATGAACATTAACAACATCAGCAAACAAAAGGTTTAAATTATTGAACAACTCGCAACAAAAGATCATATTACACCAAACCATCAGTCACATAAGAAGATTTAATGGGTAATTGCAGTCAGGTCCATCTAACTAAAGGTTTTCCTGCACATAAGTATAAGTAACCTTTTAATATGTTATTAGCTCACCTGAAATTCATATTTTTGCACCGCTTCTGAATAAGTCGGTGCACTGATACACAAAAATATAAATTTTAAGTGAGCTGACGAGATAAAAAAAGATTAAAACTAGTACGTGCAAAATACATTCTATCAGGTGTACCTATTCGCAATTATCGAGAGATCTAGTTACTCCTGAACGAAAGCATTCCGAGGCAGGCCAGAGAGGAGAAGCCACAGAGGAGCACGACCGCGGCTGCGACCACAGAAGCAACATCAAACGTTCTCAAGCCCCGAGTTGGAGCCCCGGGGGATTATCAAGAATCTGCAGGCCGCGGAGAGGCCCGAGGCGATGGCGAGGTCGAAGAAAGCCTGAAACATAACCGAGAACGGCAGTCCTTGGAAGATAACGGAAACCTGTCCAGCTGTCCCCGCTAGGCTGAGGACCCCACCAGCCAAAAGACAGTAACACGTCACCAATGTCATCAACAGACCGATCATGAAATTGCTTCCGATTTTTTTATTACCTGATGGGGGTATCCATGTGGCGGGAACTTGAAGCTTTGGAGATGGTTAATGTTCAGATACGGACCAGACCCAAGTATCGTTAATCGGATCGATGGTTTTGGCATTGGTACAAATGATTCAGGCATCAAAATATGATAGCTATAAATCATCCCTCGACGACACATGTACTTTGAGCTCCATGTGCAGATTTCAGGTATTTTTCAGACGATTTTCGGGTAACCCCCGTGGCTGAGGGCCACGGCTCCGTGAATACCTCCGTGGCCTCTCTTTGGCCTCCACCGTGGCCGAGGACTACGGCCCCGTGACTACCTCCATGGCCCCTCTCTGGCCTCCACCGCGACCGAGGGCCACAGCCCCGTGACAACCTCCGTGGCCAGCAACTTTGGCCACCAAGGAGTGGCCCTCTCGAGGCCACTCGCAGTCGCGTCACTGGCCACCTCTCCCACTTCAGAACGAGCAGTTCGTGGCCGATTCGTGAGCCAGGAAAATGAAGCACGATTGGCCATGGACTCGCGACCCTTGCAAAATCTGCACCTATAAAAACCTATTCACGCTTTTGAGAAAGACATCATTTAATTCATCGACATCCGAGAGTGCAAGAATGAAAGAAAAGAGTTCTAGAGCCATTTTGAGAGAGAGAATTATCCAAGAGAAGCAAGGAATCAAGAATTGAAGAATTATCCAAAATCAGTCCAAATCAATACAAAACCTGTTCAAAACAGCCAAAACTTAACGACGTGGCGCCCGCGTGATTTTCGACGCCATGGCGGCCATAGCGGCCGCCATTTACAACACTGCCCAATATTACTTGAGACTAGTTCACTGTCGGGTGTCTGGAAAGGAGCGACATTTTACGTCGGAGACTTTTTGGCCATCAAGTTTTTAGCACCCTTGTCAGGGACAACGATTGTTTTTCTTTAACATTTAAAGTCGAGTTTCAGATTGAGACTCAGTTTTTTTTAAAAATAATTATTTATACATATTTTTAAATTTTATGCAAGTTAGATTGATCTCAACTCTGTCTCGTTCAAATTTCTCACCAGAGTTACTCTTTTTTGACCAGAACTTAATGTGGCATAACAAGAATTGAGTTTTAATCTAGATAACATGTGTTATGATCTTCTTGCTCTCTCTGTGAGTTTCCGAATTACGGGGATGTTCACGTGTCGATTTCCAAATTACGGGATAATTTTTTGGATTACGAAAATATACATGTGCCAGTTTCCGAAGTATGGGATAGCTTTTATGAATTACGGGGATGTACAACATACCTTCACCCATATGAGGACACGTTTAAGGAATCAAAAATGTGATTCCCGTGAGTCATTTATGAATAGACAAATTTGTTGAATTGCCTAACTGATGTCAGGTCGAGTAATGATAAAATACATAAAGCCTCCGTCAAACCACGAAATAATGCCGGATTCCAGATAGGTGGATCGTCACAGGGCCGACTCTACCTTTTGCAAATTGAGGCCACGGCCTTAGCCCCCAAATTTACAGGGCCCCATATATATTTTGGGTCTATATTTTTTCTCTAAAGATTTTTTTTTTGGAAAAGCTCTATATTTTTAATTCCTTATTTGATTCTTTTATATTTTTTCTTAAGCTCAACATGAAATACAATAGATATTAATAACATATCTCTCAAAAAAATTTAAAAAAAACCCTAAACATTAAGATTTAGGCCCCAAAATTACTTTAAACACCTATTTTCTGGAGTTTTTGTTTTACTTTGCTATAGATCTCAAAAGGATCGGCCCGGTCTTGGACCGTCGGATGCGTTGAGCTCGAACAAAGTGTCAACCGCGCTACTTTAATCTCTCAGTTGAACTGAGGGCCTCCCATGTGTTAATCTTGTTTTACTTCTCGTTTTTAATCAATCAGATTGGTCAGTTGTTTAATTATCATTAGATCGTTGCAGAATTCATGATATGTTGATCGTGATTCAAAATAATGTAATTATTCCGAGAAAACAAAAGCTACTATTGACAAAATAAAGTTGGTTTTCTGGAGTTCTGAAGGTGATTCAAAACAGCATAACAAAACTATTCTTAAGAAAATCAAAATAAATAAAACCTTCACCAAACTTTTCTCCAATGGATCTGTCATGATGGGAGCAAGAAATAATTACAATGTGCACACAATGCTAGTATACAATAGTTTTGAAATTTTTTTAAAAAAGGACTAAGTTTTGGAAGTGACCAACCCTCCATTTCTCCTCCTTCTGGACGGATTGTTTTAAGACTCGAGTTTCTTAGTTCTTGGAGCATCCGTCATTATATTATTTTGAAATAATATGTATTATGTTATTATATCATCGGCCCAACCAGTAGGGCAATATGTCAACTTTTCTTTTCATAGAAATTTTCAAAAGAATTAATCGTAAACTGAGATTTGAAAGTATTAAACATGGATATGTCCTTCCCCTAGGTCTAATCGATTGATCGGACCAATGGGTTCAATTTCTCGATCTGGTCGATCAAAGAATTAAAAAAAAAAGTGGAAATTATTTTCTAGATAACTCTGTTGATTTAGGACACATTTCTGGATAAAGAGAGGTTGATTTGCAAAGTCCCGAGTCCCTGAGTTGTTTATTTTTCTCAGTCGATCTCTTAGCAAAGCTTGCACAATGATAATGAGCAAGGAGTTGATAAGAGACACAGAGAAGATTCTGTACCATTGCCGGAAAATCCTTGTTGCACTGACTCATGTGATTGACATTGTGAGACACAGGAGCCTCACCGCCAATGAGTCTGGGTTTGTCCAACAACTGATTAAAAAAAGGTGCTTAAAGTTGACGTACGGCATGGCCGAGTTCGAAACCAAGCACCAAGTCCCCTTGACACGCGTGCCCGCCGCGGGCCACTCCGTATGGCCCGACCACGGCATAAAGGTAGAGGACATGTCACTGATTAAGGATTTCCACCATTTGCTCGATCATGGATCGATTGATGATTTCGCTGTCGAGAACCTCTATTTTGGGTGGAAGCACGCGATCCGCTTTCACGCACTGCTAGAGGAGCTGTGCGGGAGAGGAGACCAAGATGAAAGCTAGAAAATGACAAAATGAATAAGAGAATACAAAATTGGATAACGCTGCAACTTGAGAGAGTTGCTTTTGTTTTATTTATAGACTTTTACCAAAACAAAATTACTAAAAACAGGGCATAAAAAATGCTCAACAAAACAAACTATGACTGAGTCTTGGAGACAAAGTCAGAGCTACATTATTCAGCAACGGTAAAGAAATTAAATTAAATACAAGATTAAAAGAAACCCAACACAAGACGTTGAATTACTGTCCGGCGCCCTCCACTGCGTTATGCTTGTTTTAGGAGAAGGTCAACAACCAAGTGACACGAACATCACTTATAATAAATCGTGTAGCGATGCAATGATGTATATGAGAGAAGACAGTCAACGTCCAAGTGCCGCACTTGCCGCGAATAGTATCAGTGAGGAATTGTGGAGCGCCATGAAGGAGCACTCCGATTGACGAGGCACGCGCCGCAAAGAAGATCCGTAGGGGATGCAGAATCTCGTGACTTTTGTTCTGCCCGCGGTTTCTTTACAGAACCTGGCGAAGCAGCTGGGATCGGGCTCTGGACCGTTTCCTGGCGGCGGGCGGGATGGTTTTATACCTTGTGGCGATTCTGGCGACGGTGTTTGGTTACTTGTTCCACATGAAGAAGCGGAGCGGAGCGTGGCGCAAATTGCCCGATATCGGGCTGGTCTCTGTTGTTTATGCACTGTTGTTCTCGGCAGCGTTCTATATTCCGGGGAGCCACCGGTGGCTGATATCGCTACCTTGTGGAATGTTGGTACCGGCCTTCTATGCTGCGCTAAACTGACCATCAGAAATGGAATTAGCTGAAAATGAATGAAAATAGTTCAAATTGGGAGATTGAGTTTGTTATTGGGTCTTGCTTGCTTCATCATCATCTTCGGTACCGTTTAATTTCACTATAATTTGTGGTTTTTGAATATAATAACTGTCTCATGTGTAATCATAGCATGTTACCTACGTTAATATATACGGTGATGATTAATTCATGCGAACATAATGTTATTATCTTCAAAGTATTTGTGTCATCTGAGCCAAGATGGCACTGGGTCGAGTACAGGGCCGATTTGGCGATTCCATCTCGGTCCCGTTTCTAGTGAAGGACATTTTTCGTTTCTAACAGGGAGAAAGTTCCACTTCTAACCCAAAATGGTGTTGGAATATGTTTTTTTAAAATATTTATTTAAACATATTATTTTTCAATAAATATGTATTTAAAAATATTATTCAAAATATATTCAAAATTACTATTTTTTAAAAAATCAAATATCATTTTAAAAAATTATTTTAATTAAAATTATTTTTTAATATATAGGCGGGATACCTCGCCCCACCTCCTTGTCCCCGCTCAATACGGGAATTCCTATTCTGTTTGTGCTTCGAGCGGGGCGAGGCATCTCTATTGTTATGATTAATAGCTTATATGGTTGTGGTGTCTAGAGAGGCGGTGAAAGTAACTCAATGGTCGTCGGCTCATGTACGAGGGGATGGCGGCAGGCTGTTCATAGTTTGGTTTTAAATCAAATCGATTCAAAACTGAACCGACTGATCGGTTTAGTTTTAAGAAAATAAAAATTGAAATCAAGTTGATAGAATTCTATTAAGTTCAGTTTTGATCTTATCGGTTTTGGTTTAATTTGGTTCAATTTTCTATGGCCAAAATTTCATAAAATTCTCACATCTAAATATGTTTTTACTTACCGGTTTTCGCTTCGATTTTTTTTTAACCAACATTTTTTAAACTCTCACATTTTACACCAGCCTTCACTTATCTTTTGAAAGAGATAGTTAAAGTGAGAAATGTGTTCAGATCGTCCGATTTTAGGTTTGTTTTGTTTCGTATCGATTTTAATTTTATAACGAAGATGGAACCGATGGAGTGGGACATTTATTTTGACTTGGATATTTACATAATAATCGAGCTGGGCCATTGAAGTTGGGCCTATCCAACCCTACTTCAGCCCAAAACCCTTCCTTAAATTTTCACCGGCGCTCACTAACCTTCTTCGACAGTGACGGCCACGGAGGAACCAAATTCCTCAGCTCGCTGCTTCAGGTTTGCTTTACGATTCAAATCTCTCAACCTTATTCTTCGTTTTCTGTTTGGTTGCTGAGAAAATTTAAGCTACTTCTTGTGTGTATAGACTTTGTTCAGACAAATATGTGTTCATTTCAAAGCAATTAGATGGCTCTGTGTAGGATCTGAACTCTCTTAGACCTAGCTTGCGTATCCATACCCGTTTACTGGTTCAATCTGAGTTCAGGTTTTGCGATTCATGAGTAATTATCACCGATTCACTGTTTCCGGAAATTAGCAAAGATTGAATTTCCAATTTATTTGTGTGATTTTGTATAAGTAGAATTCATGTAATGAAGTTCTAATTTCAGAAGAAGGTTTTGTGAATGTGTTTATGCCTCCTTTTTTTTGGAATGTCAGATGGCTTTGAAAGGTGTGTGGCAACTTCAGAAACTGATTGTGAGCTATTCTGATTGGGGAGGCAGTAGCAAAGGCATGAGGTATTTTTTTTCTTCAATTCCATTGAAATTTCAATAATCGCAGTGCGAAGCCAATCGAACGATTTGCTACCATGTTGACAATCTGTATACCTATTTGTTGTGATGCCCGAGCAGAGAGGCTTACATTTACAGTCTCTTCTGCTCTGGTTGGCTCGGTGAGTTGTGAAAATAGTTTCGTGATTGACTAGTAATCTGCTTCACTGCCTATTGATTTCTAAATGATACTGTTTGGTTATTGACGGTGTTTTAGAAATCTCCTACTTGCTCGATGAATCCCTAATTAGTCCCCGGTTAATCCTTTAATCCGATTAGTTTCTTTTAGTCCCCTACTAATCCCCGATTAGTCCCCAGAAGGCTCTCTCTGCCTAACTGGCGCCTAGCGTTTTTTACAACACTGGTTGTTTAGTGAATCAACTTATTTACAATTACAACAAGCTATGCACTATTGCTTTTCTTTTTTTAAAACTTACAAGTTGCTTATATACTTATTTATGTTGGAAGCCCCTTGAGTTGTTGAGCCACATGGTAGAACGAAACTCTACCTTGCCTGTAACTGATCTAACCCCAAACAATAGACTACGAATAAATATGCAAATGTTGCTGTCATGTGATTTTACTTTTCTATCCTAACAGGGACTAGACAAATGGGTTAGAATTTTGAACAATAGTGGCTGTTATAGGGATCATTAGGGCTTGGCCTAGGGGTCAAGCAGACATTTACCTGTTACAAGGTCTAGTGCTCAAGTCTGAGGTGGGGGTTTCCGGGAATGAATTTCCTTTTCTTTTCTTTTTTTATGAAAGAAGTAGCTCTTAGGAAAATAATTTCAGTACCTCTCTTTTTGATTTTGTACTCTAGTACCTTAATTCATCTATTTCAGAGTGTAGCTGTAAAAAAAAATGATCTTATACTCAATTTTGGGGAAACCATTTGCATATACCATGGTCGTGTTTCGATTTTTTTAAGAGATCAAATTTGAATTTCTTCTTTCAAATCAACGTTGCATGTTTAATATATATACATACATTCGGAGTACGCTAGAACCTATTGTGCTTCCTCCCTCTTATCGACAAGGCAAAAAGCATACTCCCTCTGTCCTATAATAAGTCTCAATTTTACGATTGCAAAGATTGAGAATTTAATAATTTGTGCGTGACCCTCCACCTCTTACGTCATGCACTTCCATTTCCTCTCTACTCGATTTATATATAATTTACGAAGGGATATTATTGGTAATCTACGACTGATTAATCCACTAAAATGGAAACAAGACCCTTATGCTAGGAAGTCCGTTTTAAGAAAGTTTGGCACTTGTTCAGAGACGACAATGGTAGTAGATTGCTCAAAATATGTAGATTATACATGCTCCCTACATTCAAATTTTGTCCTTTTTTGCTATGTTGATCTTTTTATTGTCTTCTCTATTGTGAGGATGGGTGTGATATTTTGTGCATGGATTAACTTCTCATACTTAACTGTGTTAGTCAAGGATTTGTATTATGAATAAATAGTTCTTTATTTCCCGTTTCAAATACCAATGATCGACATGTGAATAACTTTTCGACTCAGGGCGTTTATGGAATCATCCCTCCCTGTGTTTAAGGAGAGCAATCCTCAACTGAACGTAGTCACTGAACTTAACCGCGGCCAGCACCCATATCTGAAAGCGTTATACAGTAAGCTTCTCTCTCTCTGTCTCCTCACTTCCTTACACATAAATCACCAAACCACAATATATCTAACATATCGCTTTCAAATTTTCAGAGAACAACAACGAACGAGTGGTGTGTGTGAAGAACTTGGATCCAAAAGACATTCTCGTGCAAGCGACTCGACTGAGGAATGCTCTCGGGAGGAAGGTGTTGAAACTGAAAACACGGCATGTAACCAAAAACCCCAGCGTTCAAGGTACGTGGTCGGCCGATGTGAAGTTTTGAGGCGGCCGATGTGAAATTTTGAGGCTCAACGTGTCGTGAACATCCTTTGTTGTTTTCCTGAGTAGTTCATAGAGCCACTCTCTCGTGTCTGGTATTGGTTTGTATTCCAAATTAACTTCAGAAAGTACCAATTTCTATTGGAGACTTTTATGTGTGTACGAGTCGGGCTTAAATTTGTCAGGATTTGATTTGACTAGAAAATAAATAGTCAACCTCAAATTTGATTAGGTTGGACCCATCTAGTTTTTACTATAAACATTTATTGGCTATTGCAAGTTCAATTACATATCTGTTAGCAAGTTTGCTGATTTTTCAAAAGGCTAGTCATGAATTTAATTTGAACTGGTCAGCAGTGCTCTAAAAATACCAGACTTATCTAATTAATTATTAATTAGTTTGTGATAATCTGTCAATCCGATTTATTTTTAGATTAATTCTCAATTAGTCCTTACAAGGTGTCCTTCACTCCAGTAGCACTTCGCGTTTTTTAGAACTCTGCCCGTCAGTCAATTGAATATTTGAGGCCCAAAGTTGATGGGTTACTAAATGGGCTCAAAGTTAATTTTAAGGTCCAAGCGAGTCGGTGGTGGGCTACAGGGAAAGCCCACAATTTGGACATGACCATGTGATAAACTAAACTAAATTCTTGATAAGATACAAAAATGGTAAATTAAACTCGAAAACCTAACTAAATCCATGAGGTACAGAACTAACAAAACCATTGTGTTACATATAAAAATATTTTTTGTCCAAAACAATATATATATACACACAGGGATACACTCAGCTACAAACTACATCAAAACGTCCATACCCTCATCTGTCCATCCATTTTTTAGCGAGCGACGATCAAGCGACACGTGGCAGAGCGGTTCGCTAACCCTGTTAGCTACAAATAAACGGAGAGCTGAGAGCACGCTCGTCATTGCGATCGCGCATTTAAAGCGCGATCATTCAGTAATTCTCACTAAAAATATGCGCATTCAAACCGCAATCGCGCATTTAAAGCGCGATCATTTATCGATTCACACTAAAAATAAGCTAGATCTAGAGAGCGATCATTCAGCATTTCATGTGTTGATGAACATTATCTAATTAAGTTAGTTATAAAATATATAATAGCATGTTATACATAGATGGTATGACAATTATACACAAACTTCTGAAGTGGGTAATCGTTTTATGTGTTGCAGAACATCATCTAACTACACTGGTTATACAGTATATAACAGCATGTTATACATGGTACACCACCATGTTCTACATAACCAGTCAGACAGTTACACATAAACCTCTGAAGTGAGTAATCGTTTTATGTGCTGATGAACATCATCTAACTACACTCGTTATATAGTATATAACAACATGTTATACATGGTACACCACCATATTCTACATAACCAGTCAGACAGTTACAAATAAATCTCTGAAGTGGTTAATCGTTTTATATGCTACTGAACATTATCTAATTAAATAAGTCAATGTCCAATAACAAATCTGTATTTCCAAAATTATTAAAACATTGAAGAATATAAATTAAATATATGTATTTCCAAAAATATCGGTATGCAAAATTAATCAACTATTTGTTACCACATTTATTGATGATTAAATGAATATTTATTTCCAAATTAATTGAACATTTATTGCAGATATTTACGTCGGATATAAATTATAAGTCAACCAATCTAATAGACGATTATGCCCTCAAAAATATGAATCAGCTTTAAAATAAGTGATACAGTACAAACCGACATGTTATACAGGGTACATCGACATGTTATACATAAACAGAAAGACAGTTGCAAACTTGATTAATCTAGAGCTTGCCTGAAGGACAAGCGCTTACAAAAACATTACAAAAATTTCATAGAAGATGAGTAAAAAACATGCAACGACGGTGATCAATCGTTGTCGTCATCGTCTTCTGCACCTTAGATTTGTCGTACATGTTGTTCAAATGCGTGCTGAATTTTTGGATCGAGATTGCGATGCGAACAAAAATTTGAATTGTTAGAAGTTCTATGAAGCCATTGTTGAGATCGAGGAAAGAGGGCACACTTGGAGGTCGCTCTTCCTCAAAGCTTCAGCTCACTCTTCTTTACAGAGACGGGGTTGCTTGGTAGAGGTCGGCTAGCTGTTGCTAAGGTTTGGTGTCAGTGTTTTTTCTTTGGTTTAGGGCACTTGTGGTTGGCAAGAAATGAATGGTTGTTCAGAGTACGGCTTTTTCTATGTTGGGTGGAGATGGTGTTCATGCTAATGGTGTTGAGGTGGCTTCTTGGAGATGTGATCATGTGCTTGCTTTGATGGGTGGTGAGTGTTTTAGCGATTTTTGTTATAATTTATAATAATTATTTATTTATATTTTTTTGCTTTAATTTATATTCATTGTTTAGTGAATCATTGTTATGGATAAATGGGTTGAGCTCTTAACGAGTCGCTCAATCTGTGTTATGTTAAAAATGTGATATATGTTAGTTGTAATCTAACTCGAGCTAAATTTAAGCTTAATGTTAAGTTTGTGATGCTTGCGAACTGGCTTGCTTCGTATTTTTATATACATGAAAATTAAATTCGAACTCAACTAAAAAAATAAACAATCAAACTCAAATTAATTTTTGTTATATGCATTTAATATTTATTTTATTTGTTAAATTAATTTTTCTGGATCCGCCCTTGCCTACACCTAGTGTTTAAGGAAAGTTTGAAATCTCATGAAGTTTTACCATTGATCCTGACCCTGAAATTGTATATATGTAAACCATTTTTATTGTAAAAAAATTTCATATCATTTAAAATTAACAAAATATGTATCACTATTTTTCCTAATTTTCATACCTTTCACTTTGTATATGTTTTTTTTTCGAAGATGAAAATTATTATTACTTGCAATATGCATCAAGTCTAACCACCTTAGCAAAATACGGCGGGACAAATCCCCTCACCATAGTTTTAATCCCTCTGGTCTAAAGTAAATTTGGCCAGCTCATAAGCTGTCGTGTTATAAACCGTAGGAACAAAATTAATCAAACATTGAAAGGTAATCTATTAATAGTATTACTGTAATCCTCCAAGATGCCCCCCGATTGATTTCGCAATCTCTTATCGCCTGAGATACACTCTGCTACCCGGAGACAATCGGTCTCCACTACTACTTGGCTCCATTGGTTGTGCTTAATCCACCCAAGAGCTTCCATGACACCCACGGCCTCCACCTCTACTGGCTGGAGAATCCCTGCGAAGCGTCTACATAATGCTACCACCACCCTGCCCCTGTCATCTCTACACACCGCCTCACACTCCACACTTTCTTATTTGAATCCACTCCCCATCAACATTTATTTTTAAAGTTCCCCGAACAGGCGGCGTCCACTTAGTCTTAGGTTGCCTGCCCTGCGCGCTATACTCGGTGTGGAGTCGATTCGCTTCCGTCCACAATCTCTTACACGACTTTGCTATGGCTGCCACTTTAGATGGGTGAAATTGCTTCTCTTTCCACAAGCTTCTGTTTCTCCCTCCCCAAATAGCCCATATGAACATTGCGAAGATCTCTGCCTCGTTCTCCCCTGCGTACCGCGAATCCCATGCCATCACATTTGGATCTGACCCCATTCGTGTTTTAATATCTCTCACTATCCGGTCGTCCCAGATGTTTGCCACCTTAGAGCATTGAAAAAACATATGTGAAACCGACTCCTCCTCTTGTGAACATAACGAACATAAATCATCCGTTGTGACTCCCCTACGTAATAGCCTCAACTTGTTCCAACAACAAATTGGTCAGAAACCTCCAAAATCCTTTGTCACTTTGTATATGTTAATTATGTTTAGCAACTAAAAAAAATGTGCTTTCCATAAACATCAATCTTTTCATTACATCTGAAATAAACGACTATTTTATTTTAGAACTGCAATAAGTAGTAATATAAATAAATAAATAAATAACCTTATGTACTTGTTGGTGGAACACTGATTTAACGATAACCCACTGCCACTAATGTACACAAGCAGTGGGATTTCTTGCACCGTTCACTATGTTTCTTGTCGTGGCAAAGTTTCGGTCACTCAAGTTCATCTCTACAAATAAAATAATATAATAAAACACTTACTTTAAAATAGATAAAGTAAATTATTTCTCGTGAATTAATAATTGTCATCTTCTCACGGTAATCAATTGTTTTATTCTCTCTTGCAAAGAAATGAATGAACATTAAAACGAAGCACTGGTCAAATTAATGCCTCACATTGTTTTTCTATGCCATGATCAATAATTTGTATGCATCTTCTTTCTTAGTAATAAAAAATGAATTGATATTGATGAAGACCACTATAAATATATCTAACTATCTCTATTTACATTCACAAATCCATCTCTCGATATCTATAACAAACACAACTTAGTAAAAGAATCATGAGTTTTTATTTGCAATTGAGCTTTGTAATTATTCAGCTCATTGTTCACGGAACAAAGCTTGCTTGGGGAGCTCATGATCCCACACAAGGCTTCACTTCTCTTCCTCTAAACCCATCCAATTTTCTAGTCCAAAGACCCTACAATTTGCCTCAGAATCAACGATACAGCTATGTTGATGGAGTTCACAAGTTGTGGGTATATTCTACCGATAAGCCTCACGCTCCGGATAGCAACACTAAACCTCGCACCGAGATACGCATCAATGTAAGTATTTATTTATAAGTTTCGATATAATAATTAATGTGTGATAAATGATAATTCTCGACCTTTTAGAGAAATTCTAATTCAAATCTTAGTACGTACGTACAACTATCAAATACTATACTGAGCCTTGAACCCTGACTTGAGAGCAGAGAGTGAGCAGGGCTCACCACTGGGGCAAGATCAAGATGATAGTAATTACTAATTCTTTCTTGGGTGATTAAATTCTTGACTTATCTGATAAATCTTGATAATTTTATTTTCATAGGGATATGATTATTCGTCTGGAGTATGGCAATTCGAAGGATATGCGTACGTGCCAAGTGGTACGTCGGCGGTCTGCATAATGCAGATATTTGGAGCGAGTGATGGGCACGCATCGACATTGATGCTCAGGGTTTACGACGGAGCCTTGTCGTATTATAAAAGTCCGGTGGTGAATCCGCACACGTACAGTAAGTGGTTCCGAGTAAATGTGATCCACGACGTCGATAACTCCAAGTTGCAAGTTTACATCAATGGAGTGCTCAAGTTAGAGGAAGGAGGGAGAGGAGGGAGCTCTCATTACTTCAAGTTCGGTGTGTATGCTCAAGAGGGCGATTCCCATTATATGGAGTCCAGATGGAAAAATGTCAAAGTTCTCAAAAAAGATTGATTCATAATGCTCTCTATACATAGACGTGTGTATCTTTGTACTTGTATTATATATATGGTTAAATTAATGAATCTATTTTAGTTTTCTTCATTTTCATTTATCCCCAATTTGAGTCTCTACTATTGTGAAACTTCTATTATATGTTCAAAAAGAATTTAATACTGTGGGTGCGTGTGTGCGCGTGCCTTTTCTTGTAGGCTATCTTTCTGTATAGTGTAAATGAAAATTTCAAATTCTGGTCATGTTTTGGGTGTTCACATGATCAGATCATGTATAACTTATATCACTTTGTTGTAGTCTTTGGTTACACCCGGTCTCACCTAACCCTAACATCCCCTACTTCATTGAGTTTTTCGCTTTTGTTTTGGTAGTGCTTGCATGTATATTTTGGCGTTTGTGCCTCTTTATTTTCGTTGCTTAATTTTGTTTGCGGATAACTCTTTGCTTTTAATATATTTTCCTTTATTGCTAATAAAAAATATTGTTCTTGTTTGTCCAAATTATTAGTATGTGAACATCCATCTAAATGCCTTATTAACTCATATACAGATGTATTTCATTGATTAAATACATGTGAATTTGAAGACATTCATCATGTAAATAAGAAATTAAGCCTATATATAGGATACATGGATTATAAAATATTTGATGTGCATGTTAAATACTCTTCAAATATGTCCTAATAATGTTTCTGTACACAGGAACGCAAAATTGTCTTTAAATTCATTGCATTCAAATTCAGAATTCATATATGTCAAAATTAGTTTGAATGCATTTGTATATGAAATGTATATATTAATTGCTAAATCTATACATTGTTCTTATCTCTATTTTTTTTTGTTTTAAGGTATAGTCGTTAAATAGCTCATGGCCTTTCATGCTCAAATTCAATATACTAGAAAAGCTTCTTTTTTTTCTTTATAGCTTGCTTTCACAATTTTACTTAGTTTCAAAGATGTCAAAGCTTGCGGCTATCTCCGTTTTCTTACTTGTCCTTATTTTCACAGGTCGGCTCATAATTTATTTATGACCCAATTAATTGAGTCATTAATTTTGGAACTAATTATATCAAACCTTGGGAGTGAATGTGAAACCACAAAATATTGATTCAAGAACTTATAAGCATGTTCCTTTTGAGAAACTAAAGAGTGGTTTTATCTTAAAATAAAAGCTAATAGAAAATGTGGGTGTATATTAATATTGTTGCAGGTACCGCCATTATTTCTTGGGAAAAGACACTTTTGTACACCTAAATATACACTTTTGACACTTTCATACCTTTTTTTTTTTCAGTACCCTGAATTTCACTTTGGGACAATAATTTCAAAATACCCAAAATACCCCTAAATTGAACCAAAATTAAATATGGTCTAATAGAGAGAACCGACCCAATTTTTAAAGAGTGTAAAAAGACGAAATTACCCTCAACTATTCATCAAATTTTCAAGTGAATGCCACCCTTTC
>JAYMTP010004125.1:0-15519 GCA_036897365.1 Geranium brycei | reverse complement strand
CGTAAGCCTCAACTGCCTCGATACCTAAGGCGCGAGGCGTAAGCCCAGAGCCAAGGCGCTAGCCTCGGCACACAGATGAGAGGCATAGCCTCAAAGGCTATTTTCGACCGCCTCACCATGAGGCGAGCCTCAAGGCGTAAGCCTCAATAGCCTTTTTATACTATGCGAGTTTGATGGAGATTACTTAAAACTCCTTTCTGAATTGGAGGGCTGGATCAGGAAGCCATTCGAGGTGAAGGAGAAATATGCAGTTAGAGGATGAAGTTCTTGGGACTATATTTTCCAGAACTTGCTTGCTTTGTTATTTGTGTTTGTTCCAAATTTTCTATATGATGGTAATTTACTGTGACTCTGTGTTGCAGGTGATAGATAAAGTTCAGGAAGAAGACGAGCAGATCATGTATGTTTCACTCTTTTATCGAAAGTGGCTAAATTGTCTGTTCTAATATTGCTCTAATTTCTAAAACATATATTCTAATGAAAAGAGCAACATTTCTATACACATATCTTCTACTTTTTTCCCTAACAAAATGATTTTACGTTTTAAAAATAAACAATCACCAAACAACACATTAACTTGTTGTTTTCAAACACAAGACCTGTAAGCTGGTTACCTATATATTGTATACTAGAAGAAGTTGTAGCGTTCTTAGATATTGCAAAGATGACTATATGGATATATTAATGAAGTGAAGTTTGCTTGCCATCATGATTCATGGTATCTTCCTTCTCTCTCAGTTTTCTTGTTTTTGTTATCCAGCAAGCTGGATTTGTCATCATGATTCATGGTGTCTTCCTTTTCTCTCAGTGAAGTTTGCTTGTCATTATGATTCATGTTGTTATTATTTGTTCAGTTTTCTATTCATATGATGGTTTATGCATGGATGTAAAAAATGTTTTTTTTTTTTCTGGAGGGTGCAACTCATTGATACAATTGTATCATTGTGTGAAGATCTGGAAATGGACTCAAAATGTTGTGTTATGGGATCTCCATTTGTGAAGGATATGGTGGACATGGTATCACTCTGTTGGAATGTGGTGAAATAATCATATTCGAAGCAATATCTGCGGTGAAGAGATCCAATTACAGTACTACTTTATATATCATTTTTGGTATGATGACCATGAGATAGTAGCTTATACTTGTGAATTGTTTTGGTAATTGGTAGAACATATTGTAGGGTCATTAGGTGGAGATGTGTACAATTTAGTTTCACATACTTCAATGGAGATGAATGTTAGTCGATGAACTTTTGGTACTATCTCTGTCTGCATGTTTATAGGAGGCTTTCTGATATAAAGGTCACTTTCTTTAAGACTAAGTATAGAACACGCTTTCTAAGACTTTCTTGGCTTTGACCTAGACCAAAGGATAAGTTAGCAATTAAGGCAATTGTGACCTTATAATGCATGCAGAACTCTGTTACCTAACTGTTTGGTAAGTAAGATATGGCCTACTTTCTGGTAGATGAAAGTGTAAGACTATATACTCACAAGTCGCTCATTAGAGTAACAGAGTTATTCAGGGGAAAACTATGTATTATTTCTCAGTAATATCTGGTACACATGAACAACCATTCAGGGGATGAACCTAGTCATTACTAACTGGATTATGGGATTGAAAAATATGAGAAGCAATAAATTTATGACATTTCTTCTAGAGACTTATGGTGAACTGAGACACTTTAGCTGTGGATCTTCACAATGTACATGGGAGCATTTTCCTTGTGCTATGAAGGGGCATTCCTTGTCTTCAACCTCGAAGCCATCTCGACCATGCTCGTCGCAGAACAAAGCAGGGTATAGTGTAGAACCTACAATGGACAAGAGCCAATCAAAATTGAGGAGCTAAGGTTTCACTATGAAAAATGAAGCGATGTTATAGGCAGTTTTATCTTATGTATTTTGTTGTAAAACCTTGTTTGAGGGTGGGTCTAACTATAACTTTCTTATCTAGAATTTATCAACATTTCCAGAGTTTCAGTTTCGATACAAGTTCTGCATTATTTAACTTTGTTTTGATATTATTTCCGAATTGGAACATGCTCGATGATTACTTAAGCAAGCAATTGTACAAATAGTGAAATTGGATACTGTTTGATATAACTTTTTAGTCTAATTTTGGGGTTTAGGTGTATTCGTAGATTAGTTTAGGAATCATTTTGTTTTGGAATTCGGTGAGTTTTTAGATTTTCTTTTCTAGGAAAATTGTTAATTTGATCTAGGTGGAGACAAAAAGTTTGAAGATTTTGGTTCTCTGTATCTGGCTTAGGAATTGATTCACCAGTATTTGTTGATGTCATGACTGCAACTTGTTTCCGAAAATTTCAAAAGGGCTATTTCCTGTAAATGAGAAATTCATAGATATGTTCTTCAATGCTAGGTTGCTGCATTATCCACCAAGTTGATGTCACGAGCTTTCAGACAAAATGCTGCCAAATCAAAGCAACAATTCTGGTTAGTATCTTCGCTGAATGGCTTTTCTCGTTCATATTCTGATAAATAGAGTTCTGCAAGTTGGATGTAGTTGTATCAACATCATGCTCCACTCGAAACCCAAATATCTAGTTGCACTCTTTGGATTAGTGACAATCTCTGAAATTGGTATTGTATTTTATTTTAATGATTAGATTACAAGAGAACCTCTTCTTATATAGGAGGAGATAGAATAATCTAGAATAAGAACATTCTAGATATGGTCCCTAGGAATACTCTAGATACGGCCTTAAGAACATTCTAGATATGGGCCTTAGGAACATTCTAGATATGGGCCTTAGGATTAACAATTAAGAAAGTCGTTTTTCAAGACACGGAATGGATTTTATTCAGCAGAAGACGATAACAGAAAATACAGTACCATATATCATATATGCAGTGAACTAGCATGATGTTACTTACTATCATTGCCGCACACAACCTATGACAATAGGAACTTTGTTATCATTTTAAACCTTGTTTAGACACATTATGTTTGGTAAATTAATATCTGACCATTATTCCACGGTACTTAAATAGATTACACTTTTTCCTAGACCCTTACTTTCTGATTTATCATTGATGAGGCAGATATGTTTTGCACTCATATGATCTGTATGTGGACATAACCAACATTTTCCTGAAGCATTTGATATTTTTCCGATTGGTATGATTATATTTGTTTGCCTATGTTGTAGCATAAAGGGATATTCCATTATCTTCTTGGTATTCTGTTCAAAGACTAAAGAAAACGAACAGGCAAAGGAGGTGTTCATGAATTTCCCTTAAAAACCAATGGTGCCAAATTAAATCCGTGATTCTGGCTAGTAACTTTACTTTATGACATTTCTTTTCGTATTCACATACATATACTGCAAGCTAGATGAAAAATCCAGTTGGACTCTTGAAATTAGGACAGTCAATTTCAAGACAAGCATGGAACTTTTGTTGTACATAAATATAGTATACTATGCATTATCATTACTGTAAGTTTTTGGCATTCATGTATTGAATTCCGTGTAAGTTTCTAATACCAAAATTACTTTTGTAGTAAACTTGCAAGATTTTCTGTACCTCCAAAGAGATATCACACACTTGTAATCGACCGGGCTTTCGAGAAACCTCTCTGGGTAAAATCTCTCGGGTTTGGTCCAGTACTTGGGGTCTCTTCCGATCGCCCATACATTAACAATGACTTTGGTCTTTGCAGGAATTTCGTATCCACTGATCACACAATCTTCTTGGCATTTTCTTGGGGGCAAAGGTATGGGAGGGTGTAGCCTTAGTGTTTCTTTTATTACCGCTTTTAAGAATTGAAGTTTATGAACAACTGTTTCATCTAAATTTCCATTTTCATGAAAAACTTGTCGTACCTCAGTTTGTGCCTTCTTCATTACCTCGGGGTTTTTCAGTATTTCTGACATTGCCCATTCTATAGTTATAAATGTCGTGTCGTTTCCACCGCTAAACATATCCTGCAAGATATTCAGTAGAGTCATAGTTTATCAGCTGATCACTTTTATCGAACGGGAGGTAGGTGAACTAAATGTAGATGATGTGATGTTAGGACCTCGTAGGTGTGCACAAGGGGTGAGTGTGTGTTTATTAAAGATAGGGAAAATGATACTTTAATACGCCTAAGTATGCAGTGTTTTCACAAAATAATAGGGGTGCCAGAATGGGAAAGGGTCAATGATGGCTCGTGCTACATCAGGCTTAATGGGTTCTCTAATATCATACAGAGAGACATGGAGATTGAAATGGAATTCTTGAACAATTGGGTAGAGAGAAAAATAAAGAAACAGGAGAAGAATAGAGGATTCAAAAATTGTTGGGTGATTTTGAAAGAGGGTTATTTTTTAAAAAAAATCAGATAATGGAAGGCAATTTAGTCTTTTTAAAAAATCATCTGGATAATTTTAGTAATGTATACTTAGGTGTACTAAAGTGTCATTTTCCTTAAAAAAAAATATGGATGAGAATGAGAGTCAAGAGTCATTTTGTTGGGGAGACTGAGTTTAACCAAGGAGTAATGCTCAAAAAAGTTTATATGCATATTATAACTCACACTTGTCTCAAAAGACCAGACTATCATGTCTTAAGGTTCAATATATATTAACTCTTCTTAAGCATATAATCATCTGATATGAGATTTTGGATTCGTACAGAGATGCAAATTGCAAGTCTGTCCATGCACAGCGATAAAAGGGCAGTCGAGATAGATTAGACTAGTGAATTAAGCTTGGCCAAGGGAGGTCATGCTAGAGCGCTCAACTGTGAGCTATGCCCAACAATCACAATAGAAGTTGAACACTAAGCCTAGTAAAAAAAGAGTGCTCGTTTTGACCATTAGGGAAAGCTCTACTTGAACAAGATTGCTTAACCTTCTTTTTGTAGGCTTCATATCATTTACCTAATTAGTGACATACTAATGGATACGTGTTTTGTTTAGAAAGTAGGATATTATATACGAAAATACTTACAAATATGAGTGCTTTGACGTTGTTGTCAGATAAAGGAGTTTCGAAGTCATCTCGAGCTTGAACCTCTAGAAGATCATCAACCAGATCTTTCCCGCCATTCTTCAAACCCATCTCTCTTTCTCTGCGCTGTTTAATGATATTGTCAAGTGTCTTGTCACTTTCTTGATGCAGCTTCTCAACTTTATGCGTCAACCCACTGATCATCTCCAACACTTTGATCGAAGGATACAAATCCGCAAGCGTGAATCCTCCCGCAAGCTTCACAGCCTCTGTAGTAACGTAAACAAATCTGTCCAGCTCTTCACTTCTGCTACCAAATGTCACCCTTGCTGTCACGCCACAAATCATCGAGAAAATCACGTTACTAAGATTGATCGGCGATCCTCTGCAGGAATTTACGTCTCTGATGAGGCCAGAGACCTCCTCTTCTCTAACGGACTGAAAAGATTGGACACGGCTCTGACTCAAGAGATGTGTCATGCAAATTTTTCTAAGTGTCCTCTAATGGTTTCCGTACGGCGAGAAGACAATGTCTGTAAAATTGTAAGTCATGGTCTTGGATGCAAGAAGAGAATTGGGTCTGTTGGAGAAGTTGAGGTCATTGTCTTTTAGGACCTCCCTTGCGGTTTCTGGTGAAGAGACGACGACAACTGGGACTTGACCGAGCTGTAGGTACATGATGGGTCCGTGTTTCTTGGCCAAGAGTGTGAGTGTGCGATGGACTAGCGAGCCGGAAACAGCGAACTGGTGCAAGTTGCCTACAAGTGGGATCTTCCATGGGCTTGGAGGAAGCTTTGTGGGTTTTGGCCTCTTCATTGTTTTGATGATCATGAGCAAGAAGAGGATTGCAAATAAGGGAATGTGAAGCTCCATTGAGGAATGAAGGTGGATGGATAATGCTGAAGGATTTTGAAGGTATTTAGGGAGGAAAAAATGGGTTAAAGTCATTAATTCCGTTGATAATTAAGCAATTTGACAGAAACATTTTTTTTTCTAATTAAGTTTGGTTGATCTATATGTCAAGTTGGATATTTATTTGGCCTAGACTACCTCTTTTTGTAAAAATTTCAAAATATAAGATATTTCCTTTAAATAAGGAGTTTATAGAGCTAGACTCTCACCATATATTTGTTATTTAATAAAGATATTTCTTTTAGATGAGAAGTTTATAGAGCTAGATTTTGACAATTTGTTATTTAATGCTAGATTGATGCATTCTCCACGAGGAACTAAGTAGAATGAGCGCCTAATGGTCCATAAATTATTTTATTCCAAATTTTATGTACCGTAATTGTTAGAGCTCTCAAGACTCAAGAGTGGATTTAGGGTTCATTTATGCTTGATTCGATTGTATATGAAAAGGGGTTGCTCTGATTGCCTTGCAAGGAGCTCAGTGTAAGGAGATGCTTCTGTGGTCCAATTCTTGCATGAAAGTGAGTGATTGATTTCATTACTTTTGTTTTTTTTCTCTTACATTGTTGAAGATTTTCCTGCCTTTAGTTTAGGAAGTAAATAATCTCTGGATACATATACTCTGGATTTTGTTATTCTTTTGCTAAATTGCAATTTGTTAACGTGATATTGATTGATGAATCGGAATTGTTACAACCCAACCTTAAGGGGACGGGAGGTCCTCAAGAGGCACTAGACACAAGTCAGATCATTTTTCAATAATTCAACAAACATGAGAATACGATACTTATATGGATACGAATCCTTCAAGAAACCCTAGGCGCCTCCTGCCTGAGCTGGCGGAGCCTCCAGCTCGACCACGAGCTCCTCTTCCGCTTCTCGCGTTGCCTTTTCCACGTTCTGGGACCACAGCTCTATCCAACTCATCATGCTTATCTCTTCCATTCGAGCCACGTGGACCAATAAAAACATTAATAACTCTTTCACCAAAACGACCACGTATTGCCCATGCTTCCTTTATCTTGTAAGTGACCCTTCCTTCGTTCCCAGAATCATGACACAATTGTTTAATTTGCACAATGAGTTGTAATTCCATTGCTAGGTTTCTATCTTGTGATATTCAATTAATGGTTTTTGGTGAATGATGAACGAAAATAAGTTTCAAATTCCGGGTTCAGGACATGTTTATCCGGCTACTTTGTTCGAGACAAGTCATTTCCGATCCTAGACAAGTATAACTTTAGTTTATGTATATAAGTTTGCCAGATTTTCTTATCATTATTGAACCCAAACTATGGTTACAGAGCTTCTTTATTGTTGATAGTCTTCAACCTTATGCGATCACATATGGTTTTGGCAAATGTCTAATATTTGCCTTATGTAGACGCAGATAAAGGACGATACAAAGTAGGAATCAAAAAGAGATTTTCTTTTCTTGGCATGGTTAAGCCGAAAGCTTCAGTCATGTCTAGATGTTCCGGCCTCTGTCCATAAGGAAGTTTCCAGTCAAAATGATAGAGTAACTTTGCGAGTGGCAGCTCAATGATTGGCTCAGCAAATGACATGCCAGGACAAATCCTTCGTCCAGCGCCAAACGGGATAAACTCAAAGTGCTTCCCCTTGTAATCCACTGAACTATCAAGAAACCTCTCCGGATAGAACCTCTCTGCTTCAGTCCAGTGCTTGGGATCTCTTGCGATCGCCCATCCATTAATGATGACTTTGGCCTTGGCAGGTATGTCATATCCACTGATCACACAATTTTCTCGGCATTCTCTTGGGAGTAATAGAGGCCCAGCAGGGTGTAGCCTCAGTGTTTCTTTTATAACAGCTTTTAACAACTTCAGTTTGTGAGTACATGTTCCATCAGCATCAAAAACCTGTCTCACCTCAGCTTGTGCTTCCTTCATCAGCTTTGGGTTTTTCAACATTTCTGATATTGCCCACTCCACTGTTATGGATGATGTCTCGCTTCCAGCAATCAAAATGTCCTGCAATATGATCACAAGGATCATAGTTTAGGCCACTAATGTAATCATAAATATATTTTCAAGTTTACAAGCCAAATTTGACATTTGCATTCACGAGGGTACAAGCCTAACACTTTTACTGCATACACGAACCGAGTGGTTCAAGATTTATCCAACTCGTCAAGCACTTCAATTTGGGTGCTGCGGACCTGGGTTCTAGTCCCAACATTTGTTGGGTCTCTTTGAAGGTGGCAAAATTAGAGCTCCCTTCTACATAAGGGAGGTCTTGACCCCAATTCTTGAGGCATCAATATTAAGTGTTCTCAATAATCAAACATTTCGTGCTTGTGCTCCCTTCTACTGTTCTACAGAACCTTAGAAACTAGGGAATGAAAAAGTAAAATGTACACTGACCAGTATCATTGCTTTGATGTTGTTGTCAGTTACAGGGCACTCAAGATTACCATCTGCTTGAAGATCTAAAAGAGCATCAACAAGATCTTTCTTGTCTGCTTCTCCTTCACCATTTCTTGAAGCCATCTTCTTTTCTCTGTGCTCACTGATGATGTGCTCAAGTATCTTGTCGCGTTCTTGATGCAGCTTCTCAGATATGGGCCTCGATCCACTGATGACCCCCAGTACTTTAACCGAAGGGTATATTTCAGGAAGACTGAAGCCTCCGAATAGTTTATTAAGTTGTTCAATAATGGAAATGAACCTGTCCTGCTCCTTACATATCTTACCAATCGCCGCCCTTGATGTTATGCTGTATGTGAGCGAGAAAATCATCTTGCTAAGATTGATCGGTGATCCTTGGCTCGAAGATATGGCCGCGATGAGATTGGAGACCTCCTCTTCTCTAATGGACTGGAAAGACTTGACGCGGCTTGGACTAAAAAGCTCAGTCACACATATTTTCCGGAGTTGCCTCCAATAGTTTCCATATTGTGAGGAGACTATGCCCGTAGAATCATAACCCACGACCGTGGCAGCAAGAGAGTAGGGCCTGTCGGAGAAGTTGATGTCATGGAAATTGATAACCTCCATGGCGATCTCTGGCGAAGAGATGACGATGGTGGGAACATGACCGAGCTGGAGGCACATGATGGGTCCATATTTCTTGGCCAGGTCTGTGAGGGTGTGATGGACCAGTGAGCCACCAGCAACGAGCTGGTGCAAGTTGCCAATGAGTGGGAGCTTCCATGGACTTGGAGGAAGGTTTTTGGAGGGTTTTGGTCTCTTCACAATTTTGATGAGTATGAGCATGAACAAGAGAAAGGTGAGGAGGATTGGGAAGGAGGGTATGTCCATTTAGAATGAAAACGGATTGGAAAATGAAAGTGGCGATAGGATTATATCAATTTTATGATTGGGTTGTAAGCATTATTCATAAGCATTTTTACATCAAGAGCATTATGATTAATCACAATACACCCCAGAACCAACTAAGTGTGCCTAGTGGTTAAGGGCTTATTTCATTACAAATATATTTTGAGAGAATATTTAAATTTCACTAATGAGTGTTGTTTTTACGATCTTCTAGAAAATTTATTTAAAGGAGTTCGCTATAGAATAACAAACGTTTGGTTTTTTCATCATTTTGAAGTGATACATTAAACGTGTCCTCAACAAACACTAATTTGCTTGGCATTTATACATGTATAAGGAGGACAAGAAAACTGATTAAGAATTAGGATGTAACTTCAATTTCAAATATGGCAGAGAATAATAATTGTGTTTAGCTTTATATTCTGTTGTCTGATCAATGAAATCCATCAAATGTCACGTAACTAAAACTAGAAATTCTTAAAATTTAAAACACATACTTGTAGTGTATTATTTGATCGCTAATGATGCTCTTGTGTTTTAGCTAATGTATAAGGTGATTTGTTTTGTAATTAAGACAGAAATCCACTATTTTTTTCTTTTCCAACCATACTCTCTAGGTTCAATTTATATTCATTATTTTAATGATAGTTATTATATTTTCAGTTATAATTTTTTTTAAGAATTAGTTACAATTACTTCAGCATTCTAACATAGTGACAACACATTTAAAAGGGTACTCCCGTTACTTTATTGCTAAGGACAACGTACTGGTTAAGTACGCCGTCCAGTAAGTCCATAAAGATGGCTTACCTACTAGGTACGTCGTTATTATAATGGATAGTGACGACGTATCTCAGAGGGTACACTGTCCTTATGTGATTGACATGGTCGCTAGAAGTTTTTTCCGACAAATAAAGAACCAATCCTCTCCTCCGACGTAGGAGCGATTTGTCTCCCGGACTGCAGTCCTTAAACCTATCTCGCGTCTTGTTTATCTTCGTTTGTTTGCTTAATCGATCTAAGTATAATAAACCGCACTTCAACTAGGCACTCTATATACTTGATTCTGCGACAAAAGATTGATTTAGGATCCGAGCGTGGTCAATAAGTCTCTCTCAAACGTCGCACAGACCTGAAATAGGAGCCGAGTCTCTCAAGCTGTGACACAAGGGTATGATCAAAAGACAGAAGCCTAGTGCAAGCTCTATACCCCTAGCAAATACATAAATGAATATTTGTTCTATCCATTTGCAACAAATGCCTCCCTATAATGTGTTGCATGTCACTGAGAAATCTTGTTTCGTAATTTGATTGTTGACCCCTGAAAAAGATTTTGTAGGTTCTCACATCGGATACGGATTAAGTAAATTGCTACGCTTGAGCTTATACGATGGCTCGTCTATAGCAAACTATTCTTTCCCCTTCTTACAAATAATTATTGTGCACTAACCCTTTCTTTTTTTCAAAATGGATACATTTTCTTCTCAAAAATGATGAAACTTCCACTGCGATTAAAAATTAAAACTAAAATAATTGACATCCCAAATATTAATATCACTCAACCACCGAACGGTGATGCAACAAGCTAATGTGGGAAAGAATGACAAACCTCCATGACAAAGTCTCGTCAGAGTTGATGAACAGTGCACCTCACATTTCTTTAAATAATATACTCATTTTGTAAAAGAATTAAGGCAGAGTACATTTTACAATTAGTATAATACACTTCTTGCAAAAATGTCACATGGCAAGAAATATTTTTGGAATTATCTTTATATTACAAGAGCTAACTCATACAATGCATATAAGATACGGCTGAAAATAAATAAAATAGAATATTATTTTTGTTAAAATATAACTATAATTGATCTTTCAACTATACTTAAGTTTTTAGTTGAGTATATAAAGAATTTATTTGGCATTGTCTAGACTATACTATCCTATTATGTAGTTTATTGCAGACCAACTCTAGATCAATATAGTAAAATAAAATGGGACTCCGCTTAGGTACAACTAGCGAAAAGAATGATCAATTATAATTTTATACTCTAACAATTTTACTTGCCATTATAATTGCATGTGACACAAAATGTCATCCTTATTGTACACAATTTGAACCTATATGATTGTAGCCGATGTCTTACATATATCCCTTGTCAAGTTTCCCATGCAATGACTTATTTAACATATACGGGATGATACAAAATGGGAATCAAGAACAAATCTTCCTTTCTCGAGACAGTTAAGCCGAAGGCTTCCGCCATATCTAGATCTTCCGGCCTCTTTTCATTAAGAATTTTCCAATTGAAATGGTAGAGTAACTTTGCGAGTGGAAGCTCAATATTAGGGAGCGCATAAGCTATGCCAGGACACATCCTTCGCCCAGCGCCGAACGGGATGAACTCAAAATGCGCCCCCTTGTAATCAACCGAACTATCGAGAAACCTCTCCGGATAAAATCTGTTAGCTTCATTCCAATACCTCGGATCTCTTCCTATCGCCCATGCATTTACAATGACTCTCACCTTTGCGGGTACATCATATCCATTGATCACACAATCTTCTCCACATTTTCTTGGAATCAATAGAGGGGCCGAAGGGTGTAGCCTCAGGGTCTCTTTTATTAGTGCTTTCAAGAACTTGAGCTTGTGGATATCTGTTTCGTTAACTCTTCCCTTTTCATGGAAAACTTGTCTTACCTCAGATTGTGCCTTGTTCATTACCTCGGGGTTTTTCATCATTTCTGACATTGCCCACTCTATGGTTGTTGATGATGTCTCGCTCCCGGCGGCAAAAATATCCTGCAACATGCATGATCAAAATAATGGATCATACATATCTCCTACAGCTTAGGATGGGCAAATTACAATTATGCAGTTGTAAATTAAACCTTTTGGTAATCAAAATTCTGTTACTTTCTAACAAAATTACTATTTTGCTATTATTTTGACTTCAAATTTTTAAAGCATGGTGTAAAACTGGGTTGTACATATCGGGTCGGGCTCCACAATTAAAAACTCAAGCTATTAGTTGGGTTTGACCCTACCATTTATATACAACCCTTTGATTTCATATTCTTTCAACGTGGGACTTTACTTCTCCCTCTCATGCTTGTACACGTGGGGTTTATTTTCCTTCACGCCTCATACGCATTGACCTCTACTTTAACACTCCCCCTCATGTTGTAGTCTACTACACGTGGACCATATCAGAACTGGATTTCTGAATATGCATCGGAGTTCACAGGAGAGTGTAGGCCCGGGAAGCCCACAAACACAGGCCCAAATCGACCCCGCTCTGATACCATGTAAAACTTGGTTGTACATATCGGGTCGGGCTCCACAACTAAAAGTTCAAGCTATTAGTTGGGTTTGACTCTTCCCTTTATATACACCCAATTTATTTAACTTCTTTTTCACGTGGGATTAACTTAAATTCTCCACCTCATGCTTCATGTACGCGTGGGGCTTATTTCCCTTCACGCCTCGTACGCATTAGCCTCTACTTCAACACATGTAATCATACAATAAAAATATACTCAGAAATCTAGTCTTAAATTAGAGATCACATATACATGATGAGAGTGTTGAGGAGATTTGGGCCTTACCTTATAGGAGGAGCACCAAGGAAGTCCGCATACACCTTAAAACTCACATTTGACTCAAAAGACTAATCTATTAGGTTTAGGGTCTAATTGTATATAAACACTCTTATACATTTTAATCTTTCGATGTGAGACTTTGACCTCGTATGTAGACCTGACAACAAGTGTTTGTGTTTTTTCGTCCAACAGTTGTTAAAGTTGTAAGATAATGTTGCATGATCAAATTATAAGATTAGTCATCTATCAAATAAGTTATAAATTTGAACGAAAGTAATCAAAGTATCTGCGTTCTATATATCACAAGTTATTAGTATTCTGATAAATAAATTGGGTGTTATGTAACATGTATACTAATTACCATGATCACAGCTTTGATGTTGTTGTCAGTTAAAGGAGACTCAAGATCACCGTGTTCTTGAAGCTCTAACAGAACATCAACAAAATCTTTCTGGTCAGTTCCTCCACTGCCATTTCTTGCCATCTTCTTTCTTTCTCTGTGCTGATCGATGACGTTCTGGAGTATAACATCGTTTTCTTGATGCACCCTCGCAAGTTTATGCCTCGACCCACTCATCAACTCGAGAGCCTTAACCGAAGGATACATATCCGCGAGGCAGAATCCTCCCGCGAGCTCCTTAGCTTCGGATATATTGGAAAGGAACCTTTCTTGGCCTTCACACTTGTCCCCAAAAGCCGCTCTTGAAGTGATGCCGTATGTTAAAGAAAAGATCATGCTGCTGAGGTTGATTTTCGATCCTTCGGATATAGATATGGTTGTGATGAGATTGGAGACCTCTTCTTCTCTGATGGAGAGGAAAGATTGGACTCGGGCCGGACTCAAGAGCTCGGTGGTGCAAATCTTGCGGAGCTGCCTCCAGTAAGGGCCGTAGGGAGAGACGATGATGTTGGTGAAGTTGTAGGACAAGAGCTTGGCGGCGAGGAGATGAGGCCTATTAGAGAAGTTAAGGTCATGTGTTGTGAGAATTTGTTTTGCGATTTCGGGGGAGGAGACGACGATGGTGGGAACTTGACCGAGCCGAAGGTACATGAGAGGTCCGTGTTTCACGGCCAAGTCTCGGAGGGTGTGGTGTGGGAGTGAGCCGGAAGTGGCAAGCTGGTGCAAGTTGCCTATGATTGGGAGCTTCCATGGACTTGGTGGGAGGTTTTTGGGTTTTGGGTTGTTCATTTTTTTGATGACCATGAAGAAGAAGAGGAAGAGAAGGAGGGTTGCAATAAAGGGAATATGAAGCATTTTCAAATTTTGGATGAATGAAAGATAATTTGGTAAAGGAAAGTAGTTTGGGAGATTTATATACAAGGGGAAGGGACCATGAGCATGAGTTGTTGATTATATGTTTCGGACACAACAAAGTAAGGGCAAGTTTTTTTTTTTTTGAATATAAGTAAGGGCAAGTTAATGGTGACACTTAAAGTCTAATCCATTTAATGTAAAGCAATGTAGGTAGGTGGTCGGTCCATTGGAGGTAAATTCACGTCCATTAAACTTTGATATTATGTTAAAGTTTGAATCTATAGTCATAAATGATGATCAAGCGTTTAACAAGATCCACAAGTTTTTGTTGTAGTACCCTAACAATAACAATTGAGTTACTGAATGTGTTAACAGCTTGATTTATTTAAAAACTCAAATTATAGGCTGTAATTTAAGTTACTGACCAGATTCATAATTTTAAATGCATTATTTTAACAAAGTGTTCAATTTTAGACGATAACTCACCGTGTGTAAACTTTGTTGAGTGTAGGGGTGGGCAATTACGGTTAACCGGAACCGACCTCCTGAACCGGAAACCGGACCGGACCTGTTCGGTTTTGAAATTGTATGACCGAAACCGGACCGAAATTTTGGTAGAACCAGAAATCCGGTTAACCGAAAATTCCGGTCGGTTATTTCGGTTAACCCAAACCGAAATTTTTTTCGCTGCGTCTGTTCGGTGAATCGACCCTGACAATCGCGAATCTTCCGCCGTCACCGTCGCTGTTATGTGGAGCCGTCGTTGCCGTCGCCTTCATCACGATTCTATCGTCGCTTCCGTCGTATGGAGTCGTCGTCTGGCAGAGCCGTCGCGTCGTCTGGTGAAGCCGTCGCTGGAAGCGTATGCATCTAGAAGAAAGATGAAGCGGCGCTACAGAGCCTACAGCCTACAGCCTACAGAGCAGAGAGGAGGCGCGGAGGAGGAGCCGAGGAGCGAGGAGGGTCGGGAGTCGGGACTGTGGAAACTGGAAAGGGTTTCAAACCCTAGATTAGTGATGATGAGATTTTGAGATAGATAAGATAAGGATGGAGACGGAGTGTAGTGATGATGAGTTTGGGGAAGTGAGAAAGAGAGAAGTGGTGTGGGGCCCACAGTGGTGGGTTTGAAATAGTGGAGTCATGGGTGATATTTGATGGACCCATCTGAATCTCAAAGACACTACTCATCATTTCCAATCAATTCAGGCTCCTACAAAACTACTATATAGAACATTAAAGTGTGGCCGAGCCCGAGACCTTGAGAAGAGAAGCGACAAAGCGTGCGTCGGTGAGTGCGTGGGTGGGTGGGTGTGGCCCACACACATGTGTGTGGAGGAGGAGTGATGCACGTGGCTTCACCGTGGCCGTTGATTGATCATATAATTGTGAAATCAACGGCTCGTATTCAATTTTAACATATACCGGTCGGTTCCGGTTTAACCGCGGTTATTGAACTCAATAACCGGTAACCGGACCGGTTCTGTCCGGTTATTA
>JAYMTP010004124.1:0-15520 GCA_036897365.1 Geranium brycei | reverse complement strand
GGCTCCTAACTACAACTAATTAAACTAGGAAACTTAATCAATCCACAACAACAAAGAACAAATAAGGAAACTAATTAGCTAGCCTATGGCTTGGCTTGCACGTCAAGCATCTTGCTTGCATGGCAAGTTTGCTTGACGTCCAAGTCAAGCTTGTTTCCTACTTCTAAAACGGAGATTATCAGTAACAACGTTAGAGGTTGATGGTTTTAGCGACGCCACGTAGTTTTCATCATATTTTGATAACACTAATGCCTCTAGATCTGCGCCGGAATCTACCGCCACATGCATCTTCAACGGCGTATCTCCCGCCCTAGCGAGATCTTTTTGTGTCACTGTCGAGATTTGTGAGCATCAGGCGAGATCCGCAAGAATCAAGTTCCATCTTTCTCACTCCCGTCAACACTGAAGACACCGACGTCGACTCGGCGATAGCGCCACACAATTTTGTCGCATTAAAGTCGAAGCGTCCTCACTATGACGTGAACCTCTTCAATCGGTAGATCTTTGACAACGTACGAGTATGGTTCCTCTTTCACGAAATTGTCTTGTTTCATGAAAGCATATTGTTCTATGCATTTTATGAATTGTGAATTCTCGATTAAGCATATTGTTCCGTGAAATATACTGATTCATGCATTATGAGAATTGTGAAATGAATGTTTTTAAAAAATGGCTTATGTATCTTGAACTACCTCAAATCAACGAGATTATCAGGGTAGGTGAATATATATTATTTTACTATTATTAAACATTAAAAAAGACTCATTTTTGGTGATATTGTTTCATGAAAACTGAAAAGGCTATTGCATTTTCAAAATAAGTATATTATTTGGGCTTGATTTTTAATTTTAGGAGAGTTGGTTTCAGATAAAGAGGATGAGAGGGCGATATTCACCTGTACTCTCAATCACATTTGTGTTGCTACTTTTTTGTTGTAAAATACATTGATGCGGTCGCATGTGAGTATATTTTCATGATATCTTTTTCACATTAAAGAGTACTTTTATCTTGATATTGTATATTTTACCATCCTTGTATGCCTTTATGCATTTACTGGTTGTTGAGTGCTTGTCACGTAAAAATAAGTTTAATTAGGATCATTTTGAGCCTAACCGTCGTTAAAACTTGCATATATCATAACTTGAGCAATAGAGCTTTAAATAAGAAGAACTTGTACATTGAGGTGAACAGAATGAAAAGATCTATAACTTTTCAGAAGGACATTTTGAAAAGTTTAGACATCTAGGACATGGCACGACCTAAATGGCGGCCCTGCCTTTAGGTGTGATCTCCCATCTTTAAAATTACAGGAGGCAGAAGTTAAAGAAAAAAGTAATGCCTTCGAAGTTTTAGCAGGAAAAAAAAGAGGAATAGGTTCAAAAGAGAATGGCACGGGTAAATAGCACCATCATGCTATCTATCCCTTTCCATTGTACGACTGGGTGTTTTTAAAAGCTGATTTTGACCTAATTTTGGAGGAGATCATCCCATAGGAACCAAGGGACGACCAGAGACTCCTAAGGTGGTGTTGGAGGCTTCGAGAGAAGGTTCAAGGCCATTGAAGGCGAATACAGGCGCAATGATCGATTAGACATAAAGGAAAAGCACGTTTGAGGGAGAATCTACCGATTCATGAGTTTTAACCCTAGTGGATTTTGGGTTTTGAATTTTGTTTTCTCTTTTATTTGTGCATTGAACTTGCTAATTATAGATACTAGCACCATGATCATGGGTGATAGGTCGAATACTTTGAAATTTATGAATGATTGAATTATGAGTTAATTGTTATGCATATTGATATTTGAATTGTTGGTTATATATCGATTGTGTTACATTGGCCATGTCGTGTGATCCTGAGAGTTGTGATTTCGAGTCTGAGAGGATGGTGGATGAACGACACATCGCAATTTAGGGGGCTCAACTCTTCGAACCCCCATCCTGTGATCGCCGTGCTCCTTGCAGGCTTGGAATGCGCTCTATGTCCGAGAGGGATAGTAGACATTCCAAGTCTAGTCTGAATCAAATACCGAGAAGTTGAGTTAGTATTTTTGTGGACATAGAATATTATTAGATTGCATTATTAATTATATTGTTTACTCTGATTTGTCGAACTACTGTGGCCTAACTCATGTGATTGTCTCAATTTGGTTATCTTTGTATCGTTATTTGTTAGCGCTCTTTGTATATTCATTTAGTAATATCATTCTCATTAACACATCAATTATTTATATATTTTATTTTACCTTGGTAGCATAAACAAGATTGAATTAACCCTATTTGATCCTTGTGGATTCGACCCGAACTTTCCGGTTATTACTTGTAACGAGCGCTTGCACTTGCGCATGGATGTGGACTGTCGTCCACAAGTGCAACATATATGTTACTTGCATGAGAGATAATTATTTTAACATAATTGTTTCACTTTTTTAAAATTAATGAAACATGTATTGATGTATGAAAATGAAACATGTACTAAGATATGAAAATGAAACATGCATACTATATGCAAATGAAACATGTATAATAGTATGAAAATGAATGTGTTCTTACAAAACACGTATTGCGTAAAAAAAATGAAACATGAAACTCCTATGAAATAATGTAATCGTATAAGTGAAATCATAATTTTTTGTGTAAATCTTTTAATCGTAGTAAATTTTTTGTACAAATAATGTAATCATACAAATAAAATCATGAAATAAAACAAACAAAATGTGTTAGTAATGATTTTTTTAAAAATATTTGTTGGAAAATATTGTTCACACGATGATACATATGATTTTCTTGAATTATGGTGATCATCGTGTTTAGTTGTTTGGAATGAAAAACGTCACAAAAGGAAATCACAAAATCTATAATTGACAATTGTGAAAATGAAATCACTTAAAATTAAAACAATATATCAAGAACTTTGTCAATTAAAATCACATAAAAATGTAAATATATTTTCCTCGTCATGTTTATGAGACCCTAACCTACGAAAATAAATTTTTTTGTTAAAATAACTTGGTATTTTATGAACGAACCATATTTCTGAAAGTGATATACCTTACATGAAGTAGTACCGATTTTTTTTGATCAAAATACACCCATTAATTTGTTTTATTAAAATACACCATTAATTCATCCAATTGGTGCAAAATTATAAACTCTGTAATTAATTTTAAGAAATAATCTTGAAATAATATCATAAGCAAATACATTCAAATTAATAGCCCGAATTTATGGAATGGAGTCCCATTTAAACTCACTCATTAAATTGTGTCCAATTACTTTGCTACCCCTTTTTGTTTAATCAAAAAATGATGATAATTTCAGAAATATCAATAACTACGGCTTGTAACCACCGAAAAAAGAGTACAAATATTGCTCATCAATTCTATGATCAAATGATCATTATTAATTCTCATTTTTCTCACCTAAGGAGGTAGTTTTTACATGATTACACCACGTCAAATGATGAGTGTAGATTTGATTTGATAGGATTATATAGTAAATAAGTAAAATTGAGGGTTTGATATGAAATTGTTTATAAAATCTATATTTGCAGAGCAAAGCTTCGAGTTTTACAAAGACAATGGTTATGGAAGCCATTGATCAAGAGGTGCCTGACTTGAAATGTCAATGTTGTATAAATTTGAAAGTTTTTGAAGGACATTTTGGTTATTTTAGGGTTAAGGACGATTTTGTCATCTTAAAAAAATAGCACATCAATATGATATTCACATGACTTGAAATATTGACTATTCTGTTACTTTTTATTAAATACCAATTTTTTTCTTAATCCTAACAATACAATAAAATGTTGAAATTTAATGGGGTGGTGTCATCTTCCTAGCACAAATTTAAAATTTCCCTTTTGCGAGACCAACGAAGTGGGGTCGTTGGATCGATCCTCGACTGACTCAACACTGGTTAACATCAAATCTTATTTATGCATATAGAGAATCGCGATCTTCTCCCGAATGAGTTCGAGAATATATTTGTTTGCAGTGATAGAAGGGAGGCCGAAATACTCGCTGATGCGATCATTGACGAGGGTGGAGAACCGGAGCAACTAGTACATGGAGTTTTCGAGAAGATGATGGTAAATATACACTTAACGAGGTCGTTGGTGCAAAACTTAAGGACGAACAAAAGAGCCTTATTGAGAATCTGCTTTATACCGGTGACGACGCAATGAGTGGAAAACTTGTAAAGGTGGATATGACTTTAGCAATCTGATCGAGCATGACATCGAGTTTCTCCATCTTGGATTTGAACTTGATTGTAGATTGAAGTTTCAATTTGAGTAGGCGAAATGAAGAATTAGAGACTGATGTTATTACAACGTCACACCTTCGTTTAAAATTAGTTTGTTATTTGTGAAGTATTTATTTTATAGAGATAATTTCAACATTTAACATCAAATTTAACGACGTTAATGACGATGACAAATGGTTATGAACTCTTTTTGTATATTGTGCTTCTATGAATAAAAATGTATAATTAATCACTTTTTCTTGAAACAGTATAATTTTTTTTTTGAAAAAAATCAAACTTTATCACGGAAGCAAGGTTAGCTACATGTCGAGTAGAACAACGACAAGATTCGATAAGACAATACCCACACATGAACCCCCGAAACCATGAAGCGAACAACAAATTTGGCTAACATCACATCCAAGCATGATTCAGTAACATACCAATAAGATCACAGATCGGAGATAAGACGATTCGACCTATTTAGCATCATGCAGAGTCACGACCTCCATCTCGACTGGATGGAGAAACCCCGTAATCTTGCTGCAGAACACTTTAATCGGGGTTTCTCGATAATCCCATAGACAACTCGACTCGAACCAGTTAGCATTATATAGCGCCACAGCCTCCACCTCGAATGGATGGAGAAACCCCGTGATTCCACTGCATAACGTATTAAACAAGCTTTCTCGATCAACACTGCAATCAATATCTCCTTACTCCAGCGATAGCGATCGACATCTTTAGAGAAATCACGAATCTTTAATAATCCAAGTCCTCCAAGCTCTTCGTGCTTACCAGGATCGGCCCATCAATGCCAGATAACCCCTAATCCCTCCTAGTATTGAGCCATCAAGCGGAGATTGAACACCGGAAAAACAAACCAATTAAACTGGATGAAAAAACCAACCATACAGGGATCAGATTTGACTGTCCAAAATTGCTCCCTACGGCCGTCGACCATCGGCAGAACGCCTTCCCCAGGGTCGCCTAGGATGAACCCTACCTTCCCCTTCTCGATTCCGGTGAAATTCTGCCACAACTCGCGAAAATCGTTCATCCCAGCACCCGAAATCAGACAAAACTCACTTGAAACTACCCACATCTATCATCACCGATGCACACCGGAAAACAACGCCACAGAGGCAGACACTCTCAACTTGAGAGAAAAAACCCTACACAGCCGCGTCGAAGACGTGCCAGAAAACAACCGCACACGGCGGGGACGGCCGCACGCGATTTAGGGTAGTATAATTAGTCATTCTAATTAACATTCTTCAAATATGATTATTAATAACTTTTTATTTACTATATTTCTACATAAAGGTTGTATATGGTTCGGCGTGATTTTACCCAATTGAATCAAATTAGTAATTACTAATATTAGTGGGATGGGACATTGTCTTTGATACAACAGAAAGAGCGCTGAAAATTCTGCAACAAACGAGGAGGTGATAAAAGCTACGTTGGCGTTTCAGCAGACACGAAGCTCTCTGTTTCTAAATATGAACCTCTCTTCTTCCCTACAAATACATTCTTCAACTCAGCTCTCCGCACAACACAATCTCAGGATCTCTTTTCCACATATAACATTTTCTCCCTAGATTTTCAAGGTATGTTATTTATGCTCAATAGAAACCCATTCAACATATTTTTTGATCCTACAGATCAGGTGAATCTATTATGTTGGTCTTTTCTCTATCTGGGTGCTTTTGTTCGGGGGTTATTGTTACAGGCTCATTGTTTTTTTAAACCCACTTCTAATTTTTAATTTCTTTTTGATTTTGATTAGATTTATGATCTGGGTATCAGGATTTTTGATATTGATGACCTTCTAATATTGTGGTAGATGATGGGTTGTTCAGAAGCTCTCACCTTTTTGAGGTTTTAATTTTGCCTCATTCCATCAATATTAATATTGCACATAGCCAATGGCAAATGGGGTTTAAGGCTCATTATATTCTATATCTGTGCATCAACAGATTTTATTTTGTGTATTGTACAATGATGAATCGGATTGGGATGCTTATCTATAATCCTTTGGAGAATGAAGATAGCTTTATTTTGAATCTTTTAGAAATCATCATATGATACATTACATCTGTCATTAGTGATCCATGTTTGGACTTCGTTTTGTTTTTGCCATCTGAAAATTGATTATTCAGCCTTAATGCTCAATAAGCATATATTGATTGGGCATAATTCACATTACTCTATATGGACTCGGCAATGAAGTTATTGTACCTGTGATGCTTACTTTTGGAAATTTTAGCAATCACCAATAATAATATATTGTTGTGGCCACAGATGGCTGATGCCGGTGATTCACCAAGTCGTCCAAAATTGAATAAGAGGATCCTCTCATCTCTATCAAGGAGATCTGTTGCTGCGCATCCTTGGCATGATCTGGAGGCTGGTGCGGACCTAAACCTTTATTTTATTTTATTTTATTTTATGTTAATTCATACTATGAGTGAAGCGCTAATCATGAAGCAATTTTGTTTTCAGGACCTGAAGCGCCTAGTATTGTCAATGTTGTACGTGTACATTCCAACCTTATTCAGTGAATAATATCAGCTCTAGCGTTGGAATCTTTTAATGAAGGGATTTGGCAAATGAAAATTTGACGACTAGTCATTTAATTCTGGTATTTATTGTTACATCTATTAATGCCTGCCGAGTGCACAACTAAATAGTTTCTTCTTTAAGAAGCACAACACAAGAAACACTAAAATCCAGAGCTTACTTGTCCAAAATGGTTAGGTGCTTGAACTTGTGACCTTGTAGTCAGGGGTTTGGCCGCAGACTCCCAAATTATTGGAGAAATGGAACACAAGAGGTATATACATGATTAAGAATTTGTTCAATGATTCAGGTGATTGAGATAACAAAGGGAAGCAAGGTCAAATATGAACTCGACAAGAAGACGGGAATGATTAAGGTATGGACAAGTTTACAACAGCATTACCCTTAACATGTTCTCTCGAAAGTATATTTGCTCTCGTTCTTGTCAAAGTTCAAGTGGCACGCCAGCCAAGGTCAAGAAAATGTTTGTGCTTATGAGGATCCTCGAGTGGTAGTTTAATTAAATTGCATAGCGTAGATCCTAGCCGTTCTTCTTTGCTTCCTTCTGATAAGGATTTTCAAATCTAATGCACAGGTTGATCGTGTTTTGTACTCTTCAGTCGTCTATCCTCACAACTATGGATTTATCCCTCGCACACTGTGTGAAGACAATGATCCAATGGATGTTCTAGTTCTCATGCAGGTGATGTCTTCCTATTAATATTTTTTCTATTAAATTCTATCAGTTGTGATGGGAGATTTTACCTTATACTGTAAAAGGATAAGTTTTCAAAGCTAATATTAGATCTCTCTGTATTTAGGCATTTTTTTTGCATTTACCAATGGAAATATTCCAATTCATAAATAAAACTAACAGCCTTAATGCTTTAAGTAGGAGCCATGCATTCCCGGTTGTTATCTGCGAGCCAGATGCATTGGACTCATGCCCATGATCGATCAGGTAGGTGATAAATTATAATGCAACTCAACTATTTAATTTCATTAGTTTATATTAACCTTTAAAATTCTTCCAATCCAGGGAGAGAAAGATGACAAGATCATTGCAGTGTGTGCTGATGATCCAGAGTACAAGCACTACACTGATATCAGCCAGCTCGCTCCTCATCGCCTGACTGAGATTCGCCGCTTCTTTGAAGATTGTATCCTTTCAGTCTGTTTGTTTTAATTGAGTTTATTCATTTGTGCAATACGAGGAATGGTCATTCCTTAACATTCTGGAAAGACAAGAAGAATGAGAACAAGGAGGTTGCAGTGAATGACTTTTTGCCATGGGACAAAGCTCAGAGTGCCGTTCAGTACTCAATGTAAGTCTTTCTAGTGTAAATATAATGTTTTGTGCTGAGTTTGTTAATCATATATTGGGTCTACGGTGCATGCAGGGATCTCTATGCAGAGTACATGCTACAAACTCTGAAGCAGTAAGTACAAGCTGGCTCCATTCATTTATTAAATAAGTGGTTTTACCAACGACCGATGAAGAACTAGCTCCGCTTGATTCATTTTGTTATTTGAATACCTACTGATGTTGCTTGTAATGGTTGAAGAAATTGGTAATAAGTATGTACAACCTAAATTCTTAGTATCATATGATGAAGTGGATGTTGTGTATATATATATAAAAAAAGCTCCACTGTTTCATGATCAATAGCATTATTCCCTTTCTCTTGAAACTCAGATTTTGGGTTTTGATGATAGAAAACGAACTTAATTATATTTTTGGTTCAACATTCTTGAATATTATTTTACCAGCAAATGGGTGTGCCAAGGGTTTAAACATTTAAACTCGCTTACGTCACTGAAAGTTTTTGAATCTTGAAATACAAAGTTTATAGGATCTGTTTCTTGCAAGGGAAGCAATATGGACTAGGTAGAGATGTGTGTTTCTGTAACAGGCGAGGACAAAAATGTATGAGTTTGGATTCAATAGCAATATGGACTAGGTAGAGATGCGTGTTTCTGTTACAGGCGAGGACAAAAATGTATGAGTTTGGATTCAGTTTCAAGTGCTTAACCAGCTGATCAAACAAGCATTGATCATCTTCATGTCAATTATCATGAAGGCCACATTCTCTACGATTGTAAATTCAAAAAATATAATCATTATAATATGCTTTATACAAATATGATGACACTTTTGTAAGAAGGTGGTGTATAGTTCGTTAATGATAGAAATTTGTGCAAAAATGTATTTTTAAATGACGAAATTGTCCTTAAAATCAAGTATTGAGTATTTTTTAAATAATATTTTTTAACTGACAGTATTGTAAAAATCGCTAAACGCCAGTCTGATAGAGCCTTCGTGGCCTAGACGAGGACTAGAAGAGGTTTTCAATATTTTTTAAATTTATATTAAATAAATTAATAAATTTCTTTAATAAAAATACATGTTATGGTACAAAAAGTTTAATAAAAAAATTTAAGATATAAAAATATTTCAAAGTCTTGAATTATCAAAATTCATAATTACAAAAGTATACCTAAAAGTCATATCAGTGGGACGTTTCTCAAATATTTGTTTTTTTAATTTTAAAAAAATTAGTCTAGCCTTAACAAACCCGCATAACCTGGCCCAAATCGGAACGACACCATTATTTCAGCGCCTAGTTGGCGCCTAGCCGGCTGACTGGGCCGATATTTACTTCACAATTAACTAAAAAATTAAATTATACAAACTTTTAAAAATTGATTTTAGTTTAATTTTTCTTTAGATATTCAATCGTTTTTTGATTTTAATATTTCCTTGAAATTTTTTCTGAGAAAGTTTAATACCACAGTCAATTTTTTCCTTTATTTTTTTTAAAACATGTTAATAATAATAACAATATATATATTTGATACAGAGGTATTTTCGTCATTTGTAAAAAATTACAGAATTTTCGAAACTAGATAACAGAAAAAGGTATCATGCAATTTTTGACAACTAGAGAAACTGCAAAAATGCCTTTTTACTTAAGACAAATTAACCAATGCTTGCTTGACCAATTGGTTAAACACTTGAACTTGGGTTCAAAAGTCATGAGTTCGAGTCACGTTGCGGTATCTCGCCTTTATTTCCAACTTCTGTTGGCCTTCTCTCTCCCGGTGGGAGTCAAGTGGCAATATTGGGCCTCCTTCTACATAAGAGTGTGTCTTGAGCCCATTATTGATACAATAATCTTAAGAACTCTTAAGAATCACAAGTTTGGTGCTATTTTGCTTCATCATAGGATAGTCGTCGATCAGAAAAAAAGTTAAGAAAAATTAAGTATACGTAATAAGAGCTACCTATCATTTTCCCTTTAGATTAAATATGAACAAATGTCAAATTCTTGAGATAAAAATAAAACTTATTTACTTTTGTATATTTTTATGTTTTTAAGAAAAAAGATAGATGTCTAAGAGGAAAAATTATTAATTGTTAAAGGTAACATTAAAAATGTTATAATTACCATGGAAATAGTTGTTGAATAATAGTAACTTTCAATGCATGTGCATATGGTGGAAAAACTAAACAATGAAAGAGAGCGATGAAAATCATTTAAATAAACGATCATTGGTAGATCTCCCATGGGACTAAAAACACGGTTTGTGAAATCCTAATGCGGCGCAGTCGCCACTCTCCTGCCCCTGCAGGTTCCCAGCGCCGCAACAACCACCCCCTCTCCTCCGAACCACACCCACCCCAGTCGCAAACTGTTTTGTCCTACTATTGTGTCCCAGAGTCGATCGACCCAACATTCCCTTGCAAATCGTGAAATCCACTACACATATTGATCGATCCAAAGAGGCATCATTTTTTTGGCTCATTTTCCTCCCACTTTTGGCTTGTTTTGTTCCACTCGGGTACATTTTACCCTTGTTTTAAGCCTATTTTACCTCACGGGTCTCTTGAGAGAATATTGCAGATTTTGGGTTTTTTTGGCCGTTATTTGGAGATTTTTGAAGATCACTCATGAAGACACTAACCACTCCCCGTGGCCAACGCGAAGAAGTCATCGTGGCCGCACCTGATGGAACTCAAGTCTATGCCTGAAGACCAAGAGAGAAGCCCACCGTGGTCAACCGACCACGGGACCGTGTTCAAGCCCCGAGCTCCCGTGTTCATCTCTGTGCTTGATTGAGTCCATAGTCAAGAACCACGACCTGTGGCCAAGTCCGTGACCACGAACACTTCGGACTTTGCGGGGCTGTTCCCGAGGCTTGGGGGGAAAGACATTGATCGTGGCCTCGACCACGTCCCGTGGCCAGAAGATCAGTCAAAGGCCGTTTAGTTGGGTGAGCCGTCTCCGCTAAAAACAAGGGATCGTTTTGGCCACGACCCCGTGGCTGACCACCACGCCCCGTGGTCAAGTGGCAGACTCGACTAGTATAAATAGCCAGCCCTCATCTCATTTTAATCATCCTTCACTTCCACATCTCACCTATTCACTCTATATTCTCTCCAGTGTTCTTCGTGTTCTTCAGAACTTGTGTCTGAAGATTCAAGGTCCAAACTTGTAGGAAAGGTCCAAAGATGGAAATCATGTATTGATTATCATATCCTTTCTTTCTTTGTAAATTATTTTATCCAATGAATTTAGTTTGATTCTAATTCATATTTCATTTCGTTATTTATGAATTTTATAATGCATGATTTAATTCATAGATTTGTATGTTTATCGTTATGATTATGAACTTGTCTTTCTGATTGCGCCTTGGGGCTGGGGCGATGTCTTAGTTAATTATGGATTAGGAAAACTTATGTAATTATTTTATATGCTTGTAGCGCTGAGGAGGGAGATTTCATCATATCTATACTTAAAGTTGTGTCCCCTTAATTGCGGACTGTCTGATCATGTCTACTGGCATAACGTGACAGGGACCCAGTAGATGGACCTGAGTGGTAGGAACCGGTTTTAAATCTGACCCTTGAGTGAGATTGGTTAGCACGGTAGTAGCATCCATAGGCTTAACCCCTGAAGATCCAAAGAATTCACTGACCCTAATGCTAGTGGGAAATGTGAATCTATCCTTAATTGCGTGTAGATTCCTCCTTACCCTACTATAGACCCTATATCCACCTAACAATGGGGTACGGTGGTTGACTATGAGTTCTCGTTACCTCCCTAGGAAGCAACACTTCAAGCATAACTATAGTTTAGTTCGTTTCTCAAATCTCTTAGTTGATTAATTCATCTTCCTCAATCTATGTTTAGATTATTCTGTCCATTTACCTTATAATCTTTGCATTTTCTGTTATGCCTTTCATTGTTAATTTATTTTACAAGTTTCAACCTTAACCCAACATTTTCGACTGACCAAGATTAGTCACGAGACTTAGTTCGGGTGATTAAGATTTGGTAAACGAGAGTAGCCACGTTGTCCCTTGGGTTCGATATAAACTCAAGGTCGTAAATTACTTCCATGTATTACTTGCGACCGGTACACTGCCGGCACGTGTCGTGAATCACACTTGCACATTTTTGCGGGTGTGATTTCGGTGTATCACGTATTCACCCACAACGATCTTTACATGCAATCACCTCACCAACTTCACCACTTTAAAAAAATTTCAACTTTCTCACAGAAGGAAAGCTAACTAAGGATGTGTACATGACACATCCTGAGGGTTTTGTCGATCCGAAGAATGTTGAAAAGATTTGCAAGCTATAAAGATCCATTTATGTATTGAAGCAGGCCCCTCGGAGTTAGAATCTTCGCTTTAATGAAGCCATAAAGGAGTTCGGCTTTGATCAGAACGAATATGATTCTGGCGTATACAAGAAGGCTAGTGGGAGTGCAGTTGACTTCCTAGTGCTGTATGTAGATGACATAGCCGTAACCAGATACGTCAATGCTAGTCTCCAAACTGACCCAGACGGTTGTGCTTTTAGCGAAAAGAGCTCCAAGCAGGACACGGTTGCTGACTCTACAACAGAAGTTGAGTATATAACTGCTTCGGAAGCAGCTGAAGAGGCTGTATGGATCAAGAAGTTCATGGCTAGGTTAGACGTAATGCCAAATGTGTCTGAACCAGTGAACTTATGGTGTGACAACACATGAGCCATAACACAAGCTAAAAGGCCCAGATCACATTAAAGGTTCAAACATATACTCAGACATTACCATCTCATTAGAGATAATCGAAAGGGGTAACGTGAGGATCAGTAAGGTTGCTACAGAAGATAATACAACTGACCCATTGACAAAGGCTCACCCACAGCCGAAACATGTAGAAGCAATGAGATTAAAATGTAATATAGATTGAAACTAAGGGCAAGTGGGAGACTGTAGGAAATTACCCTACCCCAATCGATATATGTACAAACGTTTTGTTAGTTCAAGCATAATTTCGTCTAAGGTCATCGAATGTGTCATCACTGATAGTAGAACCTTTAGATATGCACAGAATTATACTTGACATGTCCCTGGTCAAATGCTTATAAAAGCGACCAGTATGAGGATGACTCTTAATCACGCTCTACTGATCATAGGTATAGGTTTACCAAGTCAGATCATAGATATCACTTGGGAAGTGATATTGGACAACCCGACCTGAGTATGGGACATAGATCCAGTCATGAACATGCTCAAGTTGTTGTAGTATCATTGAATACTTACGGACCTTGGAGTCTTCGTGGATTTTTATATGACAACTCCCATAATTTGACATGCTTATCTATTTTGTCCATAACTGGCTACAAAAGAGGTATGATTGGCTATGTGACGAATCATATGAGGGATACATTTGTCAGTCAAGGGATTTGTCCCTCACATACTAGTGGGGACGATATATGTTTAGGCCTCTTGATGAGAACTACTGAGAGGAAGTGTGCGGCCGCACCAGTGATAAAAGTAATTATCATTCTCAATCATCTCGGGATCAAGAAACAAGTTTGAACGAAATAAGGATGACGAATCTATGTCTTATGTTCAAACAAGATATCTAGTGACAGAGGGATTATGATAACTGCAACAAAGGTTAAGTCGAATCACCAATCATCATGATCATTGGGTAATCATAACGTCTTGCTAGAGACCACTTATGATGAATGAACCAAATGGGATTTTGGGTTATTTTCCAATGAGTCATGAGCCTACAGGGTCACACACAAAGAGCATGCCCGGAGTTAAGTGGGCTTATAAAGCCCATTAGGAGGAATAAGTGAAAAACACGTTTTCCCGAGTTCTGCAGATAAGTCAGATTGCGGGCCTCATATCTCTCAAACCAGGGCTCTAAAGCAAAAACTCGATTTCACAAAAGTTGTAGCTTTTTGAGTCCTCTTTAATCTGGTACAAGTTTTTGCTCATGCAAGTTCGGTCGTCAGAACTGGAAATATGCAATTTCCTTTCCTATTTCAGTTTGGATTTTGGAAATCTGAAACCTATGGAAAAGGCAACTAGGGAGCACGAATTTTAAAGTATTTTCTGAATTAGGAATTCATAATGAAGTAGGATTTATTGGAAATAAGATCATAACCCTAAGCCTATAAATATGTTGCAACGGTTTAGATTTAAACATTACTGCGACATTCGCAACATTAGCAATTCTCCTAAAATTCCAGATCTGGTTAGTAGCTAATTAGATCTTATTTGAGAATAACAATTCTAGTAGATTGTTCTTCGTCAAGCTTCGATCAAGAGATAACACCAGTTCCTGAAGAAATTCCGCAAGGACCAAGGAGGTTTGAAAGGACAAGTCATGAACCCGTCAGATATAGATTCTTGGTATCTGAGAACAATGACGTGATTGTCGTAGATCAGGACGATCCTACAACCTTTCAAGAGGCCATGAATGATCCTGACTCTGAGAAATGGTCAGTGGCCATGAAAGAGGAAATGCAATCCATGTTTGGCAATCAAGTTTGGAACTTGGTTGACAATACGGATGGTGCAAAAAACATTGGTTGCAAGTGGATCTTTAAGGTGAAGACTGACAAGGATGGCAAATCTCAAACCTATAAAGCGCGACTGGTTGCAAAAGGTTTCAGGCAAACTCATGGTATAGACTATAACGAAACCTTCTCCCCAGTTGCGATGGTTAAATCGATCCGAATTCTTCTTGCCATAGTCACATACGACGACTATGAAATATGGCAGATGAATGTCAAAGCTATGTTCCTTAATGAAAAGCTAACTGAGGATGTGTACATGACAAAGCTTGAGGGTTTTGTCGATCCGAAGAATGTTGGAAAGATTTGCATGCTGCAAAGATCCATTTATGGATTGAAGCAAGCTTCTCGGAGTTGGAATCTTTGCTTTGATGAAGACATAAAGGAGTTTGGCTTTGATCGGAACGAAGATGATTCTTGCGTATACAAGAAGGCTAGTGGGAGTACAGTTGACTTCCTACTGTTGTATGTAGATGACATAGCCGTAACTGGATACGTCAAACCTAGTCTCCAAACTGACCCAGATGATTGCAAATCACAATCTGGACATTTGTTTTAAACGGTGGTGCTTTTAGTTGAAAGAGCTCCAAGCAGGAACCTGTTGCTGATTCTACAAACGAAAAACTAAGTATATTTCTGCATAGGATGCTGCATAAGAGGTTGTATAGACCTAGAAGTTCATGACTGGATTAGACGTAATCCCAAACGCGTCTGATCCAGTGAAATTATGGTGTGACTGTTGGGATTCGGAGGGACTCAAACAAAATATGCGCAGCGGAAATAAATAAATATTGTTACCCCGAAACCGCCCTAGGATCGATCATGCCAAGAGAATATGTTTC
>JAYMTP010004123.1:0-15523 GCA_036897365.1 Geranium brycei | reverse complement strand
ATTTATTCCAACAATGATAAAACACATTACATTGTAGATGACTTATTACACTTGGGCTAGGGCACAGCTCTAACACAACTCATGTCCGTGAGATATTGCATATGATATCATATTAGAAGACTGACTCAACTAAAAGATCAAGTTGATAGTTTTATACTCTTACGATGAATTATTTTTCCAAACTAGACATGAGTTTGGTATTCATGATTCGAAGGGATAGAAGATAAGTATTACTAAACCCGCCTAAAGTCATCGTATTGTCATTTTGTTAGAGATGTAAAATATACCAAATCATACTTGAATTGAATTTGATATCTTTAATCCGAAAGAGTAGGGAGTGTGAATCACTAAACATCCCCCGAACTTGTCCATCGCCAACCAGAGGTGCCCTGACCGAAAAACTACAATTTGATCCTATAGATTCTGATGAAGTTGGTTTTATCAGGTGGACCTTAATTTAGTATTAACGATCCAGTGAGATAGGAGAAGAGAACCACTGAACCGGTATGAACCCGTCTTATTATCATTCATTTCATATCGAGATGCAAAATATCCCAACCTCAACATAGATCAAATATCCCCAATTTAACGAAATAAGAGACGGAAATTACTAAATCCATCAAACTCTGGTTGGACCGGTTTCCTCGGCCTAATAGTGACATCATTCCTTGCGTCATCACCACAGTACATCCCCCAAGAACCAGTCAACAAGAAAAAAATTGCACATTATCTTGCAATATTTAAATCATGCTCGCACCTTCCTCTCTATATCCTAATAATTTACTATCGACTTAAATATTTTCAATTTTCAACGGTTCGAATTATAAGAACCAGCAACAAAACTCCAAGTCCAAAACCAAAACTGGTTCTGAGTTCTTGAAACCTCTATTCAATGACAAAAGTGACACTGATCGGAGCCGAGCTGAGCCTCTTCTGCACCAGAGTGGAATGGGCTCTAAAGCTAAAAAATGTCAACGACTACGAATATGTCCAAGAAGATCTCAAAAACAAGAGCCCGGTTCTCCTAAAATACAACCCGGTTCACAAGAAGGTTCCGGTTCTTGTGCACGGCGACGAATTGGTGGCAGAGTCACTGGTCATTCTTGAGTACATAGACGAGACATGGAAGCACAATGCTCTGATCCCACAAGATCCTCATGACAGAGCCATGGCTCGTTTCTGGGCCAAATTTGCCGATGACAAGGTACGATGTTACGATATAATTGCAAAAATTGGATGGGTAATGTCGAATTTTACAAAAAAATGTCTGTGAATTACCTCTACATACAAGTCAGAAAAATGTACAGATAGATATACTAAACTAAGATTTGGGTGTTGAAGTCTAGAATGTGATTAGACTAAAAATCTAATTTTGAAATCTAAAATTCTAACTTCAGACTCAAAATAATTTTTTGATTTTTAAATTTTTATCCAAAGGTATTTTTGTCTTTTCATTTTTAAAATTAACTTATTCCATCCGAGAATTTGTAAAATTAGAATTTATTAAACTTGGTGTAATTGAAGGACCAAAATCTAGGTGAAATAGTGTATAAGTGGAAGTAGTTACGTGTATTCTTTCCAACAAATTATATGTTAATTATTTTTGTGACTGTTCACGACACAGTTAAAAGTAAAGAATAAAGTCCTTGAGAGGATATCGCAACGGTTTGAGCCTCACACTATTAGTAGAGAGGTTTGAGTTTCGAACCCCGTTGTGCACAGGGTGGGAAAAAGTTAAAGAATAAATTTAGGGATATGATGTAATTGTAATTCAAAAAAAATAAAGAATAAAACCAAAACAAAATACCCTTGAAAATAGTAAAATAACTACATGTTGATATCAATGTTACATAACCAATGGCTTCTAAAAAAATATTTCAAGTATTGAAGTCATTTGTAAATCTTTTTATTTTCTTGCAAAATGGTTATTTTGAAAGTAATAATAATAGCCACCTACCAATTGAGTGCGCTATAGTGGTTTGAGGCATACTCACTTCCTTGAACTTAGGTCCTGGGTTCAAGGCCTTGTTTGTAAATTTTTTTGCAAGAACAGACCCTACATAGTGAGTTTTTGTAAATTTTAATATATTGACAAGATTTACTAAACAACAATTTCACAATTTTTATTTTTATTTCATGAAATGTGAAAGAATTTTGCTGAACACTTTTGCAGTGCTTGGTTGGTGCAATTGGAGCATGTCATGCACTAGGAGAAGAGAAGAAGAAGGCTATAGAGATGGTTCAAGAGTCTCTATCATTTCTTGAGAAGGAAATTGAAGGAAAGAAATTTTTTGGAGGAGAAGAGATTGGGTTTCTGGATTTGGTTGTGGGTTGGATCCCATATTTCATGGATGTGATGGAGGAAGTTGGAGAAATGAAGATTCTTGATGAGCACAAGTTTCCGAACCTCCATAGATGGGCTCAAGATTTTATTGGAGTTCCATTGATCAAAGAAATGATACCAGCAAGAGAGAAGGTGGTTCAATTTGTAAGTGACAGTCTCGTCTACTTGCGATTTCTGGATGCGCATTCGGGACATATTCAGTGATCTTCGTTTTTTTATCGTTCTACCTCATATGAATTTTAAATTGATGTTTTTCCCATTAATATATATGATTTTTAAGACTATCATTTCACTCTCTAAACAATTTATAGAATGTAAGTTGAGGATAGAAAATAGAAAGACTTGTTAAAAAAACTTCAAATTGTAATATCAGTGCATATAGTTTTGTTCCAGGCTTTCAAGTTTCAAGAACATGTGGGTTTTGATTTTTTTATTCTTTTTCTAAAGGACATCTAGTCCAAAGTGTAATTAAATTTTTTTAACTGATTTTCATATTGCCACCGAAAACAATTTTATAAGAAACAAAGGCACGCTTTCGATGTGCCACTCTGATGGATGTTAAGTTGACATTGATCTTATAAATATAAATGATTTGTAAGTAATTAATAATTCCCTCGCTACACAATTTTTTGTAGGGATGGCAAAAAATCTGAACCCGACAGGTACACCATTAACCCGCCCCGATCGAAACGGGTAAAACTCGAGAAAAAAAATCGGGTACGGGTTAGGTATGAGTTTTCCACTCGGGTTTTTGGCCGGGTGCGGGTTGACCTATACCCGCCCCGTTTCCAACCATACCATATAAAAATAAATTATTTTATATATAATTATTTTATAACAAAAAATCATTAAAACAATTTTCAATTAAAGCAATTATATATATAGGGTTTCGGAAAAACCTAGTTTTGATCTAGGGACCTGTGGGTTATGGGCCCACCACACTTCTGCTCTGCTGTGCTGCTCTTATAGATGTTAAGTTAACATTGATCTCATCAATATGAATAATTTGTTAGTAATTAATAATTCACTCCCTACACAAAATTTTGAATGTGAGTTGATGTTAGAAAATACAAAAAATACTAGTTAAAAAAATCAAGTTATAATATCAGAGCTTAGTTTCGAACGGCCAGTCTGATAGATGTTAAGTTGACATAATCTAGTAAATATGAATGATTTGCAAGTTATTAACAATTCACACCTACACAATTTTTTGAATGAAGTTGATGTTAGAAAATGCAAAAAGACTTTTTAAAAAAAATCAGTCCCACGCTTAAGTTTTTAACAATTCACCCTTACACAATTTTTTGAATGTAAGTTGATGTTAGAAAATACAAAAAAGACCTTGTTTAAAAATTCAAGTCATAATATCAAGGCCTAATTTTGATTTAAGGACCTATGAGTTATGGGCCCACCACATTTCTACTACACCACTTTGATAGATGTTAAGTTCACATTAATCTCATAAATATAAATGATTTGTAAGTTATTAACAATTCACCCCTACACAACTTTTTGAATGTAAGTTGATGTTAGAAAATACAAAAAGACTTGTAAAAAAATCAAGTTATAATATCAGAGTCAAATTATAATATTAGAGCCTAGTTTTAATCTAGGGACCTGTGGGTTATGGACCCATCACGTTTTCGTTGTGCCACTTAAATGGATGTTTAGTTGACGTTGACGTTGACGTTGATCTTATCAATATGAATAATTTGTAAGTTATAACAATTCACTCCCTAAACAATATTTTGAATGTAAGTTGATGTTAGAAAATACAAAAAGACTTGTTAAAAAAATTTAAATTATAATATCATAGCCTAGTTTCGATCTAGGGATTTGTGGGTTATGAGTGCAGTGCATCACACTTTTGTCTTTTGTGGCGTAATATCATAGTTTAGTTTCGATCTAGGGACCTGTGGGTTATGGGTCATTACACCACTCTGATGGATGCTAAATTGATTTTATTTCAGCAATATATGAAATAGTTTTTTTAAAAGGAATCTGACGATATATTAAGGACGATATGCAAGTACGGCCTCCTCGAAACCGGGTGGAATAGATCACTCACACATAATCTAGTTAGACAAATAAAGAGAGCTTCTGGCTAAAACATGGGCCGCTCTATGGGCTGAACGCCTCACAAACACAACATCGGAAGACAGACTTACCGACATTAAGTGGCGACAATCCTTGACTATCAAACCCTAGTGATTTGTTAGTCCATCGCCTCCCTCAGTGGTTAGAATAAGACTTTGGTAGTCATTTTTTATCTAGGCATTAGTCCACTACTTCTCGACCGCTCAAGAAAGTTCCGTTCTGACCACCACAGCTTCTACAATAGCCGCATCCACAATCCTATTCTAGAGAAAGTTTTGGCCACTAGAACTTCTTCCCTGCATTCACTCAGAATCATGCACACCCCGGTGACTGTTCTTGCAGTGCTCACAACTTCTTCCATATTAATCTTGACCTTACCTCTTTCCAGCGCTCTCCATTTCTGGTTCATGACGCTTTGAGACCTCCGAGGGATCCTAAGCTGGCTTGCCTCCCATTCCTTCCTCCGACACTCTCCCTTGACCTTCATGGTTGCTGGCGATACCAACCCGTTCCGAGCTTTCCATATCGCCCGAGTTGTGTATCCCACCTCCCTGAACCACTCCCTTTCTATCGCATTCAATATATAAGATAGTTGAGTTACTTTCAATTCACTATCTACACAATTTTAGAATATAAGTTTATGTTAGAAAATACAAAAAGACTTGTTAAAATTTATTTAAAAAATACAAATTGAAATATCATAGCCTAGTTTCGATTTAGGAACGCAATAAAGTTGAACTATACCCGCGAAAAAATATTAATTTTATTACTTTTTTAAATGCATTGGGTACGTGTACGGGTCAGGTAGGATATATTTATATTGTATCCAATCTGTATCTAATAAAATACCAACGAAAATATTTATATCTATTCACTTTCAGGTATATCAAATATCCGTCATATTCAAATTCTAGTGCAATACTTTGAGTCTGAGTTTGTCTTTTAGAATTTTAAGACATAAAATACCACTAATCAAATTAGAGATAACTGTATAAATCATTTTAAAATCTTGGGTGAGAATGATGTGGAAACTTCAAGCTTACACCAAAAATAAATTAGGAAATTGATGGTTCAAACTTCAAACTATGAAAATTGTATGATTGCATACTGCCCAAAAATTTACTAGTGATTATTAGTGTTTTTTGAGAATAAGTGATTATTAGTGTTTTAGTTTGTTGTCAAACTCAAAATAATGTTCTGGTTCATAAAATCCGAATAAATAGGGATGAGCATGGTTTCTAAACCATACCAACCATTTGGAACCGAGCTGAATTAAGAATCGAACTGGATAAAATGATTCAGAAATTTTAAAAACAAGAACCATAATCATTTATAAGAAAACAGTCCAATTTCTAACCGTTCCATTCTGGGTTAATTCTTTGGTTTCGACTAATTAGAAACGATTAATTTCGAGTCATCAACATGGGCTGAATTTATGGGCCCAAATAAACGACTTTAGGCTTGTTTTGTAGGACACAATTTAGAATTTACAGTTATAGAAATTAGTATTGAAAATTGAACGTTATAGTTTAAATAATACAACTCAAACAACATGTAAAGTTTGCAATTTAAATATCACAAACTCTTCGATTCCTGTCCAAAATGACAAGTATAAATAGTGACTTTAGCTTTTGAGCATCAGAATCGAACCTCAATCAATTGATCACTTCAAAATTAGAACCATAACCGAATAATTAATATTGATTCTAAATTTTTCAATTACAATTCAGCTCAGTTCTCAATTCTAAACCGATTCCTTGTCCAAAATAACACAAACGAACTCATGCATGTCAGGGTTGGACAAAAATAATTGAATCCAATGTAAATTAGAAAATAAAGGAAAGAAAAAAAATAATTAAATGAATGAATCTGATCACAGTCTCACACAAGTCACAAGATTGGCCTCTCCAATGAACTGGACTGAACCCAACTAAAAGTGGACTGGACTGGAGCGTGGAGGTGGGGACCACAAAGGCTTATTCTACTAATTTGACGATAATGCCCTCTCCTTTTTGTTAAAATCACAGCTCAACACTTTTGTGTACTCAGTTCAATAAAATCCCTCCCTCCTCAACAACACCACAACGGCTTTTTTTTTTCTTTTCCAGAAAGAAACAACAAAAACGCACCCAAAAAAATCCCCAATTCTCACCTAATTTTCTCGCACTTTCTCGAGAAAATGATTTTCCCCCAATTTTTTTGAATTCTGACCTGGAAGTGTGTTCTGAATGCAACGTTGCTGATTGATTACGCTTCGTTGAGGAAATGACCGGAGCCGATCCGACGAAGAAGGTCGCCGATCGGTATCTGAAGCGTGAGGTGCTCGGAGAAGGTACCTATGGAGTTGTGTACAAGGCCATTGATACGAAGGTTGGGTTCTTTGGAGTGTTTCTTAGTTGTTTTTGTTCTGCGGACGGTGTTGTTGTTGATTGTCGTTTGGGATTTAGGGTTTTAGGATGTGAAAATTGAGTTGTTGTTTGTTTGTCTGTTTGGATGCTGAGAAAGCGAGGGAAGCTTTGTTTTTGGTTGAATTGAAGCAGGTCCAAATTTGAGTTTAGGAGTTGTATGTTAAGGTATTGTTTAATTTGTTAGGAATTGTTAGAGAAAATATATTTTTATGGAAAAATTGTGTATTTTAATATGGGCATTGTAGTTTATTTTTGGAAATGGATTGTGTGCTCTTTCTGGTAAGATCTTGTTTGATTTCTGAGAAATTGTTAGAGAAGAAATTGATGTGGTTGAACAGTTCTGGGTCATGTGAACTGGTCACTGTGAGAAATTGTTCTTTCAGACTTTCACGTCTTGAATTGGTGATGTAATTCAATGGAAAGCTGTTTGGATTAAGTGCTGATGACGATAGTACTTCATTTGATATTTACGTATCATATTCCGATTAGGGTGGGGTTGTCGTACTACCAAGGGGCATAAGGTGTAGTATAATTTACACATAAAGGCCATAGTCGATACATCCATAGTCAACAGATTTCATGCATATAACCGCGTAGGTGATTCACTCTTTGTTTTCTTAACTACATAGGTCAACTTCAATATTCCATTTTTGTTTTTATGTTCTTTGAGTTTTGTGTTATATTGTATGAAATCTGTTCACTGAAATAGAGGAACTGAGAAATGCTTGGTGGAAAGTTCCGAAATGATCATTTTTATTGTTTGTAAATAGTATTCATATCCTTTGACTTATGTTATTTGTTAAAAATGACATGGTTTTGGAGGTCAGAGAGGTGTATGGTGGGACTTGTATGTTTTGATTTATATTTCTGAAAGAAGTGATTGCTTTGTGTAGACGGGACAAGTAGTTGCAATTAAGAAAATTCGGATTGGGAAGCAAAAAGAAGGGGTGAATTTTACGGCTCTGCGAGAAATTAAGGTGCTTAAAGAGCTCCAGGATCCATATATAATTGAGTTGATAGATGCATTCCCTCACAAAGAAAACTTGCATCTCGTTTTTGAGTTTATGGAGACTGACCTTGAAGCTGTCATTCGCGATCGAAACATATTTCTTTCACCAGCTGACATTAAGTCGTTCCTTCAGATGACATTGAAGGGGCTTGCTTATTGCCACAAAAAATGGGTTCTGCACAGGTAACATTTTTTTTTTGCTCAGCAGCAGGTAACATTTTCATGCTTGGAAGCTGGGTTATAATGTCTTTTTCATGCTGTATTTGTTCTGAATATGTGTACTTGTGCTTTCCAGGGACATGAAGCCGAACAACTTGCTTATAGGAGCTAATGGACAGCTTAAACTTGCAGATTTTGGTTTAGCACGCATATTCGGTAGTCCAGATCGTAGGTTTACTCACCAGGTTTGTATCGTCCATATAATCATGAATTGATCATCTATATTTGTAAATACCAGTACCTCTCACTGGATCAGGGTCACTCACTAGTTCACGGTGTTTGCTAGTTGGGTTGTTATTGCCAGTAGCTAGTCCTGACATGAAGAAATTGGCAAGATCCCATGCTAATTCTCAATATTGTGGACTCAACCCCGCTTTTACTTATTTTATCTTGTGAATGCTTATAGTTGCATTTTGCAAATTGTTTTAGCTTCTGTGTTAGTGTATACATGTTGGCTGATATGCATGTATTTTTCTCTTCATCCATGTTATTGCTATCTGTCGTTCTTTTGATGGGGCACATATCCTTAGTCTTTAGTTTTATGACTTTTAGATTGTTGATAACTATAAGTATTCACGATTAGCATTACTTATAAATTGGAGTTGATTGTTGGAGAATCTGGAACTCAGTGAGACTGCTTTTTTTCTTCCCTTCTAGATCTTACTACCTATTTCATTTATCTATTGATCTTTTTGCAACAACTTATATCGTAGTTAGGTGGAAATTTCTCTCTTAATGGAGCCAAAACTCTACAAGTTTTGTAATTTGACCTACATATATTCCTTGTTTGTGAATAGGTCTTTGCTCGATGGTATAGAGCACCTGAGCTATTATTTGGCACCAAGCAATATGGCTCTGCGGTAGATGTTTGGGCCGCGGCTTGTATATTTGCAGAACTTCTCCTCCGCCGACCATTTTTGCAGGTATTGTTAAATTTTCATGCTAATTGATACTATAGATGTAAAACTTTGCCTTTAATAAAGTTTTAAGCTGGCTTTCTAAATGCATTTAGTTTGTCTCTGTACCTGGTATGATAGTTAAATCTTGTTATTATTTCCTGCTTTCATGAAGCTTACTTGTTAGAGGTACTCAGTTGTACTTATTTTCTGCTCTGGCCTGCTTATAAGCCCAATCACTTCTTCTATGTATTTGACAAATTAAAGGGAATTAATAAGCTCTGCAGTTTAGGAGAATTTTATTTTTGTAGCCAAGTACCAGCATACCCCTACATTAATTTATTTTTATTTCTTCACTGGGCATAATTTTAATCATGTCAAATACTAAAATCTCTAATAATATTTTTTTATTATTTGATAGGGGTCTAGTGACATTGATCAATTAGGAAAAATCTTTGTTGCCTTTGGAACTCCTACGCCGTCTCAGTGGCCTGATCTGGTGCACCTTCCTGATTACGTGGAATACCAGTTTGTACCTGCACCGCCTTTGCGATCATTGTTTCATGCAGTTAGTGACGATGCTCTCGATTTACTGTCTAAGATGTTTACTTACGACCCAAAAGGTAGGATTTCAGCACAGCAAGCATTAGACCACAGGTATGTTATATAAGTCTGGTTTTAAATTTTAAATTGGAAACCTAAAGTAGCTGTCAGCGTATTCTCATCTTTGCCATCTTTTTAGGTACTTCAAATCTGTGCCTCTCCCTACAGAACCCAGTAAACTCCCTAGACCTGTCCCAAAGCGAGAACCTCTCAATCCCAGGCTTCCTGATTTAAACCCGCATGAGGGTCCCATAGTGATTTCACCTCCGAGAAAGTCAAGGAGGGTGATGCCAGAACGTCAGGGCACTGATGGAAATACAAGCCAAGTTGATAAGATTGATGATAGGGTTTATGATATGAGGCAGGCGGCTGGCGAAAGTATTGAAAAGAGTGGAAATGTGCCTATGTCAGTAGATTTTTCCATGTTTGCATCTAAACCTGCAAGTAGGCCTACAATTAACAGGTAAAATGCTGACTCTTATCTAAAAAGCTGTTCTGATTCTATTAATTAACATGAAGTGAGGATATTTTCCAGTGAAACAAACATCTCGTTCATGTTGGGTTTGCATGTAATTTTTTTGCTGTAAATCTGCATTCTAGTTGAGTTGAGCTTATGCTTTTTTTCTTATAGAGTTGTAGACTAGGATTGCTCTTTCCCATCTTTGGCCTTTATTGTTCAAAAGACGGTCTTTCGTGCTTGCTGAGCCTGTATCAGTTTGAACTGGTTATTGCTAAACGTGTATGCTTATGCTGTAGTCGCCTGTAGATATGAATATGAGTGGTTTCAAGCTCCTGTTTTTTGATGTGTGTTTAAGCTCTATGTCCTGACTACCAGCAAACAGAGTTCTGAGAAAACTACCATCTATATCATTAAGTATGACATACGAATTATGGTTTATGATTATTCTATCCTTTGTCCTCTTTTGCAGCGCGGACAGGTCACATCTAAAACGGAAATTAGATCTTGAATTCCAGTATCCCGAATAACAATGCCCTGTCGATTTGGTCATATTCAGATTCAGCAATTGTACGAAAACTATATTTTCCGAATGAATATCCATAAAGATGGAGGCTATGCACGCAGTGACCTCGACAAAGTTTGGCGTTTGCTGTATGGTAGTCGTCTCGAAGCAAGCTCTCGATTGAGGAGATGATTTCTGGAGCTCTCAAGAATATTGGTAAGAAGAAAAAAGATATATTCAATTCCTTCTTAAAATTTACAAGAGAAATTGTACAATAAGACCAAATTTTGAACGCTTTATTTCAGTATACATGTACGTATGTATAACCCTGAAACTGGTGTATTGATCATTTATTGTTCCAGATTGGACGTGTGATGTAACATGCCTCAGTTTAACTGCTTATTAAATGAGGTCGTGAGCACATTTTATTGTTTGTTTCCAAATCCAATGATAGGTGTGTTGTGTTGTACTCAGAAAGGAGCACAAAACTGTAGATTTGTCACTAGTAGCCAACCAATAGAGATGTGTATAAAGTGTCTCGCCTCCAAAGAATATGAATTTGTGATCACTTGAAATATTATTTGGAACTTAGTTTTGAATTTTGTTTTTTTTTAATATATATTAGAGCTTATTGACAGTGATCCATAGTTAACCTTAAGTTAAAATGTACCCTGCATGCGATTCTTAAATTGATGTGGCATTTCATGTGCTACACATACCATATAGTTCCTTGGTAACTGATAATAAGATAGGGCGGGTTTTGCTCGTTTCGGTTCCGACTCAATCTTTATGTTCGTCCTCATCTTGTACTCCGTTAATAACAAAATTGTGTTATAAACTATTTTTTTTTTAAAAGTAACGTATTTTTACAAAAATAATAAAATTGTCTCTAAAATTATGCGTTGTAATAAAATAAACATTTCTTAAAAATTATTTTATTTTTATCTTCTAAGAAAATTTGTATACTCAAATTTTATAATTTAGTTTTTTAGTTAGAAATTATTATTCTTAGATCTTTTATAAAAAATTTATACTTAATTTGAGGGTCAATTTTGTCATTTTGGAAAACACACATACATTTCTACCATTTTCCCTTTTTTATATGTCAAATAAATATAGAGCGGGCATGGTTGCCCGACCATTACCATGAAATACTGTTTGACTCATCCAGATTGGATTGAAGACTTTAACATCTATACATTTTTAATTAGGAATGACAACAGGCTGGGTTTGGGTCGGGTTTAGTCAAACCCGAACCCAAACCCGTTCACCATGAGCGGGTGTCCGACCCGCAAAAAACCCGTTCATCATGAGCGGGTGCCCGACCCGCAAAAACCCGTCGGGTAACGGGTTTTATTTGTAACGCGAAACCCGACCCGAAAATTCAAATATTGATTCAATTAACAAATTTATTTTACAATACAAGTACAAAAGTTAATATAAATATATGTTATATTATATTAATTTAGGTTTTTTTAGTGATTTGGTAATTAAAATTTAGTTTTTTCACTTTTTTGTTAAAAAAATTAATAAGAATGTAAATTATATTACATAATATTAATATATAAACTATTATTATTTTAAATGGGTGCGGGTCGAAATCGGATCGGGTATAGGCCAACCCGCACCGCTCAAAAACCTGTTCATAAAACCCGAACCCGACCCGAACTCGCGAAACATCGAGTTTCACCCATTCCGAATAGGGCAGGTTGATCGGGTACTCGTCGGGTTCGGATTTTTTTGCCATCCCTATTTTAACATCCTAATAAACAATTTGTACTACCATTATCCGAATCAAATTGTACTTACAAGCTTCTTCGCAATGGAGAGACTAAGTGAAGAAACCTCAGTTTCTTCTCTCTAATCCATCTTAGCAACAATTTATGCAGATTCATGATACAACCTCCCAAGAGGCACTGTAGCATCATAAACTCTTTCGGTCGCCTTCTTCGCCTGATCAAATATAAAAAAAATGAGAAAGATGGCGCGTAAATTGATCTATGAGAGCACAGTGAAAAAGATTCGAGGATCATACTTCTTTTTCCCAATTTGTGCTTATTGTGATGGTCAAGAGCAACACAGATTGCACCGAGAGTGCACAAATGATTCCTAGCCAAAGACCCTATTCGAAACCATTGACTAGATTATGCACAAAATCATTTGCACTTGGGAGGAATTGATTTAGAGGAAGGTTTAGGATTTTGAATTCTACCTCCCCTTCGATGTGAAGAACAAAGGAAAATACGATTGCAGATGGAAGTCCGACCAAGTAATACACTCCAAGGTTGACATATGCGCCGGTTTTCTGCCATCCACACCCTCTGGCATTTCCTGAGTTGTTCACAAACAAATATTAGTTGTGACTGTCAGAGTACTACTTCTTAAAGACGTGGATCCGCTCACCAGCTTAATTAGTGAACATTTCCTTTTTCGGGTTTGTTTTGTTTAAAGTACGGATGAAGAGAGAACCTGAAAGAACGCATTACAATCCGTCCAAGAAGTTGGATGCTGCAAGAAATGGCAGCATAGTTGCTACATATTTGATCACTTCTGTTTCACTGCTGTAAGCATACCCCCAGACGTTGCGTATCAGTATCAGTACAGTTCCCACCAAAACGCCATCTGCAATAGCAATGGCCAAGACAACGCATACTGCTAAACGTGCTGCTTGTGGACGACCGGCCCCCAGTTCATTCGATACCCGGGTGCTATAAAAACAAAATTTTTAGATATTGCATTGGGATTGGAACTGATTTTGATGATTGCACTAACTTTACAGGGCATTCACATATATGTCATTAGACCAAATGAATGTAATTATCTGCAATGCATATAAGTAACCTTATTGCACCACTAAGTCCTAAAGAAGTCATCCAGCAAAGTGCTGATGTATTAAGGCTGCAAATGTATACTTTTAGTTAGTATATCATTAAATCTCAAACTATTCAAGAGGAAGAAGCTCTTGTTACTAACCATATTGAAAGCACGGAAGTTTGTAACGTTGGGTTGGGGAGAAAACCAGAAGCCAAAACCAGCATTTCGAATGACCACATCTCCAAGCTGTGTGAAATCATGAAGAACGCATTCAGCACACAAACAAAAACCTTCGCATAACAGTAAAGTTGGCGCGTTATTAATATCACTGATTCAAGTCGGGGAAGTGGTAGGAACTTACCAAACCATTACAGCAGAGGGAACAGCGAGTTTAACAAAAGCGAGGATTTCGTGCAGGGCTTCCTTGGAGAAGCCTGTCCAAGACTTTGCACAGGAAGAAGAGAACCTGACGTAAAGTGCCAACAACAACACATTGATCCAATAAGAGATGGAACTCGCCAGGGCGGCTCCTCTGTATCCAAGGCCTGATTTGAACACAAGAGACCAACAGATTGGTATATGTAACAAAGTTGCTACTCCAGAGGTTATCATCATTGGGAAGACGATGTTCTGAGTTTGTAAGAATCTAATCAGACACTGGAGGATGCCATATGCAAAGAGGCCCGGGATCATTACTTGCGCATAATGTCCTGCTGCTTCTGATATGTCTTGCTCCTGTATAAGCCCAGATGCCAGCAAGGGGTACGCTAACAAGTGTAAGAACAAGCATTGCTCTTTGCATGTGTATGCTGAGCATATGGTATTGCTTGGCTCCATAGGACTGGCCACAAAATGTCTCCAATGCGGTCGACAGTCCCAGCTTTTCAAGCAAAAAGACGATTACATTTCAGAACCTCAAGAAAATGTGGAAAAGACTTCAACAGGAAACGAAAAGAATGAGAAGAAAATGACAGTACTAAGAAATCAAATGAAGGACTAATGCTATTTCAGGTGAGCAAAAGAAAATTAGTGCCCTATTGAATTATAAACATCCAAAACAGTACACAAAAGGAGTTAACATCATTTTTTGCTCAAGTGGAACTTTAGAAACTATATCCAATTTAAGTTTTAATTTCCTTTCTTCGCTTCTCGTAAGAGCTTATAAATAATATAAATATCAGAGGGTGAAACTCTCTTAAAACCAGTATTTTGATAGTTATTACATGGAGTCAATGTCATTTCTTTCATAACCCTCGGTAGATAACATAAGAAGGTAAGCAATACGTTTGTATACATATAAATTTAATAGAACAAGATCTCGAGATCACGCAATCTTTGTTGCATATAAAATGGACAAAAGATAGAATAGACATAAAAATCCATGCGAGGATTTGGTATTAAACTACTGCTACTGGTGAAGATGTGGAAAAAAAACAGAGTAAAGGGTCAATATCGCAACTGCATAAAAACAAACAAGAATAATTGTTATTAGACACTGACGCACAACATTTTCATATTTCTTGGCCACGACCTACTAAATATGAAAAGAAAACAAAAAAAGATGACAAAACTCAGATTCTCGATGCCATCATCGATATAACAATGTGCAAGGAATATATAATTGATCCTCAACCACTCTGGCATTCTAAAGCATACATGTGTTATGCATACGAAGATTTGCTATTAAAATAAGGCTGTTTGCACAAGACACTTGAATTCCCATTAAACTACTACTGGTTAAGACATGGAAACAAAACAGAGTAAATCACAACTGCATAAAAAAACAAACAAGAATAATAGTTATTAGAAGCTGACACACTACTTTTCATTTTTCTTGGCCACTAGCTAATTAATGAAAAAAACAAAAAAAAATGACAAATCTCAGATTCTCAATGTCCTAATCAATATAACGTATGTAAGGAAAATGTAATTGATCCTCAATTACTAGCATTCCAAAGCATACATGTACAAAGAGAAATTTTTTTTAGGGAAAATGACTCAATCAGTGGATAGTCCATAAGCATATACAATTAGGGAAAAGATGCAATATATACTTAATTATGCAGTGTTCTAAAAATTGGGTCAGGCGGCCGCTGTTGGGTTTCCATGGGTTCCAAACAATAAATTTCATGCAGCGGAAGCGGAAAATTAACCATGGAATTGCCCCTAAC
>JAYMTP010004122.1:0-15524 GCA_036897365.1 Geranium brycei | reverse complement strand
TTCAATTATATATAAATAGTGTTGTTGAATTAATAATATAAATAAGAGACTCTACTGTGGCTTCCAAAAAGTGAGTGCAGAAAATAGTGTGCAGATATGATTGCTCAAAAGCTAACATGAAGACTCCCATAAAGGCACTATGTTGTGCACAACCTTATAACCATAGCTATACCTTAAAATTGACACTCAAACGTTTAACTTTAACAAAAACAAAAGGACTAAGAAATAATTTTTATTGATGGTTCGAAACCAACTACACACATTTATTCATAACAAACCTCGAAATCACTTATCAACAAAAGCAGACTCGGCCAGGTCAATGGCTCGAGCCAGAGCAGCGACCTTGTTCTCGCACTCCCTCTGCTCGTCCTCGGGCACACTGTCCGCCACAATGCCCGCACCAGCCTGAAGGTACGCAACCCACTCCCTCCGCTTGCTTGCATCCTTGTACAAGTACATTGTATTGAACCCAGGCGCTGTCGGAAACACCATGGTCCTCAGCGCCAAGGCTATGTCCATCTCGCCCGAGAACGACACTCCCCCAAACCCTCCGCTGTAGGGCCCGCGCCTCCGGACCTCCATCTGGTCTATCAGCTCCATCGCCTTCACCTGTATTTATTTCAGGTGCTCAGATTTTCTGCTTCATTGCCGCCGATAAAAATATATTTGACTATTGTCCGTTGGATCAAGACAATATTTACATTTAAATATTTTCATCAATGATCATAGTCCCTTGATATATTTGTTTTCAAAATTGTTTTCCTGTTATTATGGAATTACAAATATTAAATAAAATTCTAATTTTCATGGAAATCATATGCCCCAGAAACTAGGGCCGACTCAACCATTATTGAGGCCTAAGACATATATTACAAATGAGTCTTTTTGAATCTTATAAAAAAGGAGATAATATAAATTTGAGACTTTATTTTCATACCTAAACAACCTTCATTTTGGAGCCTTATTTTCACAAATGGGCATAAATTATCAATATATTCAGGCTTAATCTGAAGTGGGCCTAAAGCAAGTGTTTTAGAGGCTTTACCCTGGAGCCAGGCCTGGAAGGAACAAACTCGACTAATATTATGATATTTTAGTTGTGGAATCTGACTCGGTGTATATTACTCATTTTATATTTTAATAAATATCTTGTAGGCTGTAGCCTACAAACATTGGCCCGAGTTTTTTTTAAGTGAGTTTGGTCAAAGCAGTTTCGATGATACAAATAAGGAAACAAGGGAAGTAGTTCCGCACCTTTGGGGCTCCGCTGACTGTCCCGACGGGCAATGCAGCTCGCAGAGCGTCCCAGCATGTAAGATCATCTTGCAACTCTCCCGTAACCTGTGTTTTTAGCGTAAAAATAAGGGTAAGGACGGGTTATTGGACCGTGAAAAGCTATGCATTCCACAAGTTTTCAATAAATTGGGTTTATTATTGTAGAAAATCATTAAAAAAATCCTAATCTAATCGTCTGTATCAATATTCTAACTCATAATCTCACATAATTATTGTTAATATAAAATTATTTATATGAATCCTTACCGTGGAGCTGATGTGCATGACATGAGAATATCGTTCGATATTCATGAGCTTTTCAACATTCACCGAACCATATTTTGCAACCTGCAACGACGATGCAATCGATTAAAAGTCAACAAATCAAGAAAAAGATGGAGAAAATAATGACAATGCTTATGTGAATTGAAGAGAACCTTTCCAACGTCGTTGCGCCCCAAATCAACGAGCATGATGTGCTCCGCGCATTGCTTTGCGTCGCCCAAGAGCTGCACTTCATTCATCTCATCCTCCTCGGTCGTCTTGCCTCTCCTGATCGTTCCCGCCAATGGCCGGTTCACAATCTTATTCTGTTCATGAATCACAGTCAAACAACAATCAACATGGATTCAGGGATAATAGTAAAAACTTGCAGTGAACTATCCAAGTCATATGGAATTAAAAATAGTATATATTTAAAATATATATATACTTTGAACAACGTAATATAAATATACTTTTTATATTTTAAAAAATTGCATGTAATTTACCTTTCTTTAAAAATTAAAGGATATTTTAGTCATTCCGATTCATTCTTGGCTAAGCAAAAAAAAGTGAGCTAGCAGAAATTTTTGCAACTAGCGAAGTACACAACTTATTGCAAAAGTAGAATAATACACGGCCACTTTTGCGATAACCCCATACCAAAATGTGAAATATATAAGCATATGGGTTTATTCGGATCCAAAACTTATTTCCAGTGTTTTAAAAATCCCCGACTTATCTGATTTGTCCCCTGTTAATTACCGATTAATTTACAATTAGTTCCCGACTAATCCTCAGAAGGTGATCTCCGCCTGACTAGCGCCTAACGTTTTTAGAAAACTGCTTATATCTCAAACGATGTTATAAAAATCTCTAACTTGTCCAATTAATCCCAAGACTAGTCCCCGATTAATCGTGTATAATTCCCAATTAATCCTGGAATCCGATTAATCCCTATAAGACCCTCTCCAACTGATCACAAATAGTACAAGAAACTAATTGGCTAATCGCTTACCTTCTTCACCCGCGTAAGAATTTCCGGGCTCGAAGCAACCATGACACAACCTCTAGCCTGAAGATCAAATCAAAATAAGACATAGCAAGCCAATTTCTAATAAGAGAGTAATGTAAATAGTTTGAAGAGAATTATAAAAACGAACTTGAAGGTAGGCCATGAATGGACTCGGATTCACGATCCTCAGCGCTCGATAAATTTCAAACGGGTCAGCATATGTTCGGCGTTCAAACCGCTGACTCAGCACAATCTGGAAAATATCTCCCGCCAGAATGTGCTCCTTGGCCTGCCTCACGATGTCCATGTACGCTTCTCTAGTCATGTTTGACTTTTGCGGGGCATTGCTAAATTGACGAGTCTGCAAGTTTATAGCTCCCGCTGACAGCTTTGGGCTAGAAATTTAAAAACAAAAATGAATTAAATCCAAAAAATATATTCGTTTAATGAAAAATGAGCGTGAAGGAACGAAAAAGATTTTCACGTGTTAATATCTTGTACTCGGGCGACCAATCTTTCCAGGCGGTTCATTCCGTCAGTATAAGCCTTCTCGACCGACGAGTACCGATCGAGCTTCACCCAATGAATGACATACGCTTTCTGAAAACAAACAAAATATCAATGGAAAATTGCAAAAATGTGTTGTGTTGTTTGTTAATGACAAAAAGGTCCTATGTTGTTTGCCTTTTTGGGAAAATGTGCATGTTTATATGAAATGAGAAAATTACCCTTGAAAATGAAAATTATTTAAAATAAAAATAAAAATATATTTTAAATGTTTTTATCTTTTAACTAAAATTTGTATAATCAAATTTTGTAATTATACTATTTTAAACTTAAAATTATTTTTTAAAACTATGTTATAAACTCTTAATTCTTAATTTTAGGGTGTGTTATATGGAAAAATAAATTTGTACCTTCTCAACGTGATCAAACACGATGACCTCATCGTAGAGACCTAGGTTAATGTCGGCAAGGTTCCTGTCGTCTTCCGGCGCCTTTGAGAATGGCAAGCGCTTCTTCTCCACATAGCGGACCGTATCATATGAGAAATATCCGACCCATCCACCTATATATACTCATGTCAACGGTCAGTCAATTACAATTGCTTTCAAATATTGATGCTCACAACAAATCTATAAGAAAAAAACAGGGGAAATTGCAAAAAAAGAGAAAAAAAAAGTAAACATTGTGCCAATTCGCCACCTATGACATGAAAAGTCCTAATTACCCCTATAAATATTTGCAAAAAATATATTGTTGAAATGAAAATGTTGATATTTCATTAACTTACTAAAACAAAAAATATATTTATTTTGACTTTTAATGAAATATTAACATTTTGATATTGAAAATGTTTTTTTAATGTAAAGTGGTAATTTGGACATTTTGTATTAATTTGCACCTTAACCATTTGAATTGGCATAATTTTTACTTATTGGTGGTCAATTTCAAAACATGAAAAGTTTTTTTTTTGTTGCAATTTCCCATAAACACTACCGGAAAAACATCGTAAAGTGAATATTCTGCATAACAATCTCAATAACACGCCAAAACCTAAAATTCTATCCACGTTGCACGATAATTTCCTGATTTGGAGCATTCTACATTCACACATGCATCCATAGAATCCATGAACGTTATTAAGGAAAACCCTACCATTTTAAGCAAAGTGAAGATTTTGGGGAAAACATTCATCGACAAATCTTAGCAAATCAACAAGTAATGCACAAAACACCACCAAATAAATTTTTACCGTAACAAATCACATTTAACAACAATCCGATCTTACCACAAAAGGCATCAGGAAGCTCGTCCATGAGTTGGGGTTTCCAATGTTGAGTGTATCTTCTCGGAACCGTCATGGGATCATCAACAATCTCTTCCGTCATGATCCCTTTATCGTGGTCCATTATCGTCACCTTATTTTCTTTTGCGACAATTTCCATTGCCGGCTGAACTCCAACCACACTATACCGACCCTAATAGAATCAAATCAAATCATCAATTGAAAAAAATTAATTAACACTAATTAATCACCAAAATTGTCAGCCCGAGGATCGGAACCCGACAACCTTTGACAAATCTAATCATTGATAACGATAACATTATCGAACAAATAAATTTTGTCGATCTCTTACAACATTGGAAGAATTAGAACCGGGTTCTACAGACTCGAAGAGAAAGCTCGGGGCCTCCCTATCATCTTCCTTGACCAAACATCTATAAGCAAGAACCGGTGTGAGATGGTCTCCGAATATGCATTGGTACAGCGGAACCAAGTTACCGTGCTTTGAGGCTTCTTCGAATTTGGTCTTTTGATCAACAGGAGCTGTAGAGATTATGACAAGAACAGAACAGTCTCATCATAAAAATTCAAATCGAAACTGAAATTAATAATTAATTAGAGATATATAGAGACAATTTTATTTCAAACTGAAAATGAGCAGTGGCCCAAGAAATTGAAGTCATGGATCTACTGAACTCATTCAAGTATTAGGATAAAAAAATTTGGGACCAATATGTATATATCAATTTAGTCAACACTGAGATCTCTAAAATATATTTAAATGGGTCCAATAATTATATATTTTTTAAGAAAATTTACTTTAACTGCTCATACAAAAAAGCAATGTAGTGAAAGTCAAGTTCAGAGAAACACTAGACCATGCATGCAAAGATCTGGTTGTAGAAGATCCTTCCAAAAGTTTCTCAGAAACCAAACAGAAAATTGGCACAAAAATGAACAACATGATCTGATGATCGTCAGACGATCAAACCCTTTGATCTTCCTTTTCTAACTTTCTCAGGAACCAAACAAAAAGTTGACACAACAATCACCCACATGATCATCAGACAATCAACCCCTTTGATTTTCCTTCTCTAACTTTCTCAGGAACCAAACACCAAGTTGACACACAAATCACCCACATGATGATCAGACAATCAACCCCTTTGATTTTCCTTGCCTGAGTTTCTCGGGAACCAAACAGAAAGTTGACACAAAAATCACCCACAGGGTCATCAGACAATCAACTACCTCTTTGATTTTCCTCTAAATTTCTCAAACAGAAAGTTGACACAAAAATCACCCACATGATGATCAGACAATCAAGTGATCAACCCCTTTGATTTTCCTTTCCTAACTTTCTGAGGAACCAAACAGAAAGTTGACACTCACAAACACACAAATTTGGAATAAAAAAATCAAAATCAACCAGAAACCCATCTGCATGTTTCATGATGAACTTAAAAAAATCAAATCTTTTTCCCAGATAGTCAACCCATGCACCACCAAAACCCAACTTAAAAAAATCACCCTTTCCACACCAAAACACACAATACCCACATGAACCCAAACACCAAAATTCCAAAAACCCCATCTTTCCCACCACAATCCCTCACTTTCCCATCACCCAAACAGTCACTCCACCCCCAAACCCCAAATAAAAATCCAATCTTTTCGTTACCTAACGGTGACCCAGCAAGAGTCATGCACTTGACTCCGAACCCACGACGCCGACCAGAGCAAAACCCAACAGAGCTCGCTCGTCGGCGAGGAGCCACCGGAGAAGGGCTCGTCCGGTTGCCGGAGAAGAGCAAGCCGTTGGGAGAGAAAGCGAGAGACTGCATTGTTCACCGATTCAGAAGGTCAAGAAATCGGAAATTGAAGCTCTGTCTCTTTAGGGTGTTTGAGAAACAGAGCTTTGGAGGGTCTTTTAAACAAAAATGGCCGATTGTGATTTGAGCATTGAGAATTGAAACACCGTTTCGGACGAGTATGGGAAGTGGCTTTGGAACTTGAGCACGCATTGGAGCTTTATATTATATTGTGAGAGAGAGAGCCATTTCTAACCGTCAAAATGACCAACAGCCTCATTTCTTTTATTTTTCTATTAATTACATGAAATTTTGTCTTTAATTTATATCTATATTAACCATTTAATTAATCATAGTAAGTAGGAAATCAATTTTGCTTATACAAATAGGTGCGATGAACAAAACGGGTTTGTTGAGATAATTTTTCACCACAATTTTTGTTCTTTACCATATTAATGATGTCATGTCTTGACAGACTTTTTTTTGTAATTATTCATTTAAATATCATAAAAATCTGTACAGATTGGAGAAATGAATATAACATTTTGTTTGGCTTTTTTATCATAATTTTTTACTCTTAATAATAATATAAAGAAATAAAAAAATATTTAATTATTCGTTAAAATATCATAAAATTTAAGAAGTTAATTTTTTTGTGCAAGTAGAAGTAAGGAATAAAACGATTGCAACAATGTCTCAAGAGTTATTTGTTTATCATGCTTATCTTTGTTATCATAACGATATAAGTGTCTCGATACATACACTTGTTTTCATATTGTATGCGTTTATATTTATCGATCATTTAAATATTGCAAAATTAATAAATATTAAGTGATTTTCTTATAAAAAAACAAAGATCAGTGAATGTAAACTCATTTGGCAACTTATCTTCATGAGATTTGTTACAACTAATTATATCATATCTATATCATTCAAACTCTCTCATGCACGTTCTCTTCCCCAATTTTTATGAGCTATGAATTTTATATTGTAATCCATATTTAAACTCTAATTAGCAGAATAAACATTGACCCATATATATTTGCTTGTTTCCTAGATTTGTTTTGTTCTTACCTTTTCTCTAACTCTTAAGATGGTAGGTATCCATTAAAACTTATAAAATAACTAATAACAAAAGATTCCATGCCCTAGAGATTCATTAAAAACTATACAGTTCATGTAAACATTGAACAATATATACTGTTTTGTTTCTGTTGATAAGAATTTATTTATGATTCTGATACAACTGAATTGTTTATGCTCATCTCTGATTTTGTATTGTAAATTTGGTTAGAAAATTTTCTCAATAACTTGTTTTTCTCTCTAATATATAAATTTATTGCTTCTATATAATTATTAGATTGCCAACTATTTGTATTTGTTAGAAGGCACATATACATGGTTTTCATCACAAGCCAACAACATATTTTCTAAGCTAAAATATATATCTAAAAGTTAGTTTGTAATTGTATGTTTGATATATATTAACATATATTTACAGTAATGCTGAATAGTAATAGCAATATAAACTAGTGTTGAAATTCAACTCACTTAAAAAATACTTTTCTCGTGCGCACGTCTTACATGTAAAAATAGATCATATCAGATATCGTCATAAAGTGTTCAAATCAATTATGATATAACATTAAACTCCAACTCATATAATCTCAACCTAATAATAAGTAGGTGTATGAAGATATTTATTAATAATCACTCAATCCACATGTATGACTTCAACAATGAGCTAACCAATTATATTTTGTACAAGATTTTTTCCTACCTCAACGTGGATCTCTAGCATGAATAGACATCAAACTACATATTGCAGCTTTATTTTAAATATCAAATTATACTAAATAATTTCAATTTTTCCAGTACCAAAATTAATATTTTAAAGCTATATAACTTTGTATTTATTAAAAGTATATTGATTCAATTTATATTTCTTCCATGCCCTTAAAACTAGGAATAAAATAATTTACTAATTAAAGTGATTTGATAATTTATAATCTATATTCAATGATAGCATCCATATTTTATTGATCTGCTGGTTGATAAAAAAAATAGTTTACGAAGAGAATAGATATTTCCGCACAAGTCTATTTCATCCTCTTTTTAACTTCAAATATAACGATATAATAATTACGCGTTTTTTATTATTTCCACACTACAAATATAGTGTATATAACGTTTAAAAAACGACTCAACAAGGAAAAAACGTGGTATTATTGATTGAAATAGCATGGGCCTACCACTAGTTTAGTAGTTTTCATAATAATAAATTCAGATGATCAAAAATACAATAATAATTGAAAATTCATAATAATAATCAACCGTTTGGGAATAAAAATAAAGCAAACCCATGCCTCCGTAAGTTTGGCAATGTAACATACTTTATATAATTAATATTATATTAATTAATAATCAAGTCACTCAAAAAATCAAAATAAATAAATGATTTTGGTGATTTCAGTGTTCATATTTGTCATCAAATGCTATAGTTTAATTTCTGAACTCAGTGCACGAAACTGTAGGGGTTGTGGTCAAAGTGATCGGCGAAATCTTCGTGATACCGGCGAGCGTGATCTCGACACGTGTCGTCCAGTGAACAGACGTAGTAGCTATGACACGTGTCGTCCAGTGAACAGACGTAGTAGCTATGACACGTGTAGCTTTTAGGCTTTTAGCCGTTTATGGATTGTTTAGTTATAGTGTATTAGGCTATGGGGAGGTGTATAGTACTACTGTGGGGCTTCCAGAAGTCAGGAGAGAAGGCATTGGGATTTGGGAATGCTAGTTTCATTTAATTTTGTGGCATGTATTTATATTTTTATGATAAGAATAGTGTGTAGCCATCATATTGTTTAGGTTTATAGGTTAATTATAAAACCACAAAAGATCAATTAATTCAAATGAACCAAGTACTTATACAATAGTTAGAATTTAAACGTATTGTGTTGATGTGTATCCATCATAAATTAATTATTACATATATAAATAAATTATCGTGTTCTCGTCACTTAAAATAAATATATATAAAAAGACGTAATAACCCTTTTTATGTTCTCACTACACCAGATTGGCAAGAAAATAATAATTATTTACTCGATGCCTCAACTACTACAAATATACAAATATTCATAGATGTCTTGCCATTACAACGGCAACGCACAATCCATGTGTGTTGCAGCACATGTGCATGTCCGATGTTGTAATTGTAATGTGGGCAACGTATGATACATGTGTGTTGCAGTTAGTAACGACAATGTCTCGTGTGCACTGCCCTTAATAACAGTCACATAGCAGACATGTACGTAAAATTTCGTATAATGTGATAGAAAAATATGCATTATCTCTCATTTACTTCTCTAAAACAGATTTAAATGCAGAAATGGGTTAGTAGACTAATGGGCATGCAGGACATTTGAGACACAATCAGTAGCTCCACCAAAGACTCACTTAAGCCATGCAAATGTATAAATGGTTGGGTTTTTTACTGTGAGACTTGAACACATCATGTTAAAGTACATATATGCTCCTTCTCTTGTTTCTAAGTAACTCCTAGCTTTGTTTTATTAATTGCACTATTGGGTTCCTCATCTGACAAGCAATCATTCATTCATAGTTATTCTTCTACAGCTTCTCTACTAATACAAGAACATGAAGATTTTCATGTGCCATAGGACCATAACATTAAATAATAGGAGTTCGGGATTTAAGGAACCTCATCATCAAACTTCATGTGCACTCACACTCTAATGTTGGTTTTCAGCAGAAAACAAGATGCAAACTTGAGTTAAGTACAAGAGTAATCAATGTTGTTCACACGGTTCAAGTCAGCTAGGCAAGTAAAGACGGGTCTAAGCAAATTTAGGCAAAAAAAGAGAAGAAATTTCAAAAATAAGTTATCCAATATTAAAACAATTTATATTAATTTGTACTTTCTTAAGGATATGATGTAACGAATATTTAAAAAAAATGATCCCTCAAAAACGAATATTAAAATGTTTGCATTACTTTTATATAAAATACAATTCATATTTTGATGGTACATATATACATTAAAATTTAAAAATATATAAATCTGATTAATTTATGAAGACTCTATCGTAAAAACTAAAGACTATGAGATACTTATCAAGTGTTGGGTATAATGTTGAAGCTGATAAAGATAGGTGAAGAATGGAAGAGTGGTCATCGTTTGTTAAAACCTTATCCAATCCAAAAACTCAAACTCACGTGTAAAAGCTAGGTGAAAAAAATCACGTGTTCCAAAAATAATAGACAAGTCATTAGCATGAGAAAGATAGATCCTAGTAACATTATATAGTCTGATACCTACCACTTATCAGTTCCAAGATATTTATCAATGGTGATAAAATTTGCATATATACTGTAATTGGTTTTCTAAAAATCCCGACTAATACGACTAATTCTCTATTAATTTTCAGAAGACTCTCCATCCGACTAGCACCTCAGGGAGGGCTTGGCGTGTTATGTTTCACTTCACCTGAAAGATCCCGATTCAGAGAGAAAACACAGTCCATTGGCTACGGGATTGCTCACATGGTCTCAAACATATAATATACAGAAAGATTCATGATTCCATAGAATGAATAAGATAGTTCTCTATCGGAAATAGCTCTCATGCTATATTTTCAGCTACTTTCTGGGGATCAGCTATATTAGAGCCATTTCGAAGTACCTACTTGCATGGACTCTTGGATTATTTTAGAAGATTTATAATGTGGTTGCATCACTAGAAACTTGAAAAAGCCTCATCTGTGACTGTGAAAGGGAAGGGGTATGGTAAACAAACCAGCAATCCTAAGATCAAAACTAGAACTCCGAGAGAAATGTACTTGTCGTCAGGATCTGAGATTTCCTCGGCTAGTGGAGCGATAGGCCCTCTTTGCAGGAAGAATATCAGAGCTACCCAGTAAAAGGCGACATCGTTGAAAAGTGAGGAAATTCCGAGCAGCACGATTGAGGCACCTGTCAAGCGAGTTGAAGTCTGCCAAACAAATACACTTGATCAGCGGAGCGCATTTATGTTCTTAACTCCACTAATGTCCTTATTAAGGAAACAAATTAAGGACGGTAGGAATTGAGGACCCAACTTCAAATTCTTTTGTTGATTACAACGAAGAATAGTGCCGTACCTTTCTTCCCCAGATTGAAAAAGCGATTCTCCCTCCGTCAAGTTCCCCGGCAGGGATGCTATTGATGGCATTGATAAGAAGGCCAGCCCAAGCCCATATCACCAGTGGGTTAAGAGATATGGGAGTGTCGTCCTTGAGAGCATCCCCGAGAAGAAGCTTTGCTATAAACAAAAAGTCCGGTTAATATTTTCTCTGAATTGGAAAAGCGACGATAGGTTTGGTTAGATGATAGACTTCTGGAACTTAGCCACACGAAAAAGAAAAAAATAAAGAGCACGTGAAATAATTGTCAAGAACCCACTTATGCAATTACTGTTATAATAACATGCTTACCAATGCCCCCAGCAAGAAACGATTCATGAAACACAGAAGCATCAACAACGACGCCGATCCCATCACTAGGTGGTAAAAAGAACCCTAAAAGCAAGAGAGTAAGCCCTAAGGAAAACCCAGCTAAAGGTCCTGCCGCTGCAACCTTCAGAAGATCTTCGCGCTTGGGTACAATATTTACGATCCTTGTAATAGCACCAAAAGAGCCTATCTGCCACCAAAAACAGCCCATTGGACCCTTCCATTTGTTGAAGGAGAAAAATAAAATGTGTAGCATTTTTAGGAAAGGAAAAAAGGTAAGTAGAAACAAGTTTTCAAGGAAAAATCGCTTCTAAATTCTAATGGCATGTGAGAGATGCAAATTAACTATGAGACTGAGAGAGGTCACTGTGAATGTTAAAGATACACTAGTCTTTGTAGGAATAATGACTTTTAAAGGCAAGTAACTGTAGCAAAATCCCAGGTATCTACAAGACCAGGCTGCCATTAATTCACTTGGAGAACTATAAAAAGAGATATTAACGAGGAGGGTGACAGAATTTAATGGAAATTGCTTGAAACCCACCTGTGGAATGTTTACTTAGGTACTTTTTCTTTGTATAGGTTGTATAAATTACATATCTCGTATTTAGAATTGGAGAACTTCATCTCCAAGTAAGTGAGTATTTTTTTGTTGTTGTATGCAATCAAAGTATTTAATTAATCAACTGAATGGGAATCCTTTACAGTGACACTAATATTAATCCTGGCTCTAAAATTGAATAACAACTATGTACATCACCTGCCAACTGGGGACAAAGAATGGCACTCCAAGCTTAATGCCAGAGTTTTTTGCAACTAAAATGTGGCCTAGCTCATGAATCCCAAGAACAAGTGCAGTTACAAGAGCTCCAGGCAAGCCATCGGTTAACAAGCCAATATTATCAAAGGCCGACCTGAGGCATTAGAATATAAAAGGTTCATTTTTCATTCCAGGATAAAGAAAGCATCATAATTATTTATGTATGTGGTGATACTATATTATTAAAAAGAGGGAACTGCATACAATAAATCTGACTGCAATGCAGGAACATTCCGCAGAAGTAAGGTAAATATTGAGACTAATCCAAAAGATGCAGCTGCAAACCACTCAGGGACAGCTGCAGAAGTAAAGTCCAAGTTAGTGATAGGTTAAATTCGACAGTTTCAATGCCAGAAATTTCTGCAAATGCAACATCTGATGGGGAGTTGTCAACAAAAAAGAAAAAGAAATGTGCTTATATTATATCCGGCATAAGAGATGAATAAATTACCTGTTGTCTCTGGTTGCAAGGTCTTTCTTGGAACTACAACTGCCACTGGTTTATCATCCTGGGGATTGACTAATAGGAAAAGCTTATACTGATCCCCAAATTTGTTCTGAATAGTGCGAGCAGAGATTAAGTTGAAGAAAGAATCAGCCAAGTATCTTCATAGCAAGGAAACTGAAAAGATAGAAACAGGTACCTCCATCCTCCTCACGATCTTTTCATAACTTGTAGCAGCCTTACCTCGTAGGTTTCCTTTGAATAACATTCCACCCTAGCAAAAGTAAACAATAAAATTTTCCTATAACAAAAACAATTCTGCAGAATATTAACGTACGAAACTTAATGACTTGAATCTGTAGTAAGGGAAGGAGATAAAACACCGTCCATGGAATAAACTCACCTCATATGGCTCTTGGCCAGTGACAAAAAATGTATCAAAGCCAAATACTTGATCCTTGAGAATGTCAACTGTTTCTTTCGGGATCCTTTCCAGTTCACCCAGCTGCTGTGGTGTTTGGAAAAGAAATATATACGTGAAGGGGTTGAATATGAAAAAACAAACGAAACGCACTATTCCAAAGCATAGGGAGTAAAACATTAATCATAATCACCTTCATGCCTGGTAGAGGGGATCCACTAGCAACTTCTACATTATCAACATCCTGCATCAAATAAAAATGGAAGGGTCGCATAAGAGTTTGGACATATTATATTCAACCCATCAGAAAATATTAACCCCATTTTATACCAACACTCTGAATTATTTAGAAAAATTAAATGGGAAAAAAACTCTCTGAACGGACAATGTCTTCTGTTTTGAAGTTGATCCTGACTAGACAACCACCTAGAAGATCAGGGTTCATGGTTCACGCGTTCACATTATGTCAAAGTATTTTATGAATAATGATAGAATGATTTTATAGATATTCGTGTACTAGTGAAAAAACAGTAGGAGCCATAATTTCAAGGTGACTTTTAGCCCCCTAAATTCACTGTGTTTACACAACCCATATCAGAGAAGTGTAATCTTAATTAAACATAGATGAATGAAAACAGATAATTTATGCGAGGGCATATCATCTTAATTTGTGCAAGCGTATCACATCGAGATGTTGAGCACTATTCTAGACTAAAATATGTATATATAATATATATTATTATGAAGTACCTCAGTTCCAGCCTGAGCACTAGTGCCAGCACCATTATTCTCTATTGGATTCGCAATGATAGGCTGTGAATCAAGTTGAGTATTGTCTTGCACTGGCGAATCAGAGGAAGTCTGAAGTACCTCAGTTCCAGCCTGAGCACTAGTATCAGCACCATTACTCTCTATTTGATCCACTATGATAGGCTTGGAATCAAGTTGAGCATTGTCTTGCACCGGCGAGCCAGAGGAAGTCTGAAGTACCTCACTTCCAGCCTGAGCACTAGTGTCAGCACCATTATTCTCTATTTGATCCACAATGATAGGCTTGGAATCAAGTTGAGTATTGTCTTGCACCGGCAAATCAGAGGAAGTCGTCATTTCTACATCTTGATGTTCTTCTTTTTCCTACATCAAGATATCGAGATGACAACAAAACTCCATGGTACCACCAAGCCAATGTTACACACAGCATTACAATTCACAAGTAAACAGAAAATACAAAGTTGTGAGATTTGAGGAAGCCATTCCACACTATAATTATGGAAAATTTAATCAATTAATGTTATGTATAATATACCATTGAGAACCAAAATTTGTGATCATAGGAAGTAAAATTCAATTCCCCCAGAATCACCATTTTCAAATCCCTAAAAATCAAGTCATAACCAAATCCACTTTGAACACAAAATGCTTTCACAATCACAAATCACTGGTATCAGAAATGTACCTTATCTTCATTACTATCCGGTTCAGTCTCTGTATCAGCCACTCTACAAACAATCGCTCTCTTCCACAAAACCCTAGATTCAATCACTCGTCAAAAACAACACCGAACAATACAAAATGCGGATTTGAAAATCACTTCAAACATCATTCAGGGGCAAGAGATTCTTACCTCGAAACCTGATGCGAATCAAAATGGCTCCGTTTTCGCCGAAAAAAAGCCGAAGAAGAAGATGATGAGTAATTAGGCTGTAGCTGAGTATTGGAACAAGAAGCGCACTGAGATAAGAGGATCAAATTCCCGCGAAGTGCTGCCGAGAACGCCATGGCCGTCTTCAGGTACTGGAGCACAAGCAAAATAGCTCAAATTCAATCGAATCGAAACCCTAACGCCATTGCCAAGCTTGAAGAGCTCTTCGTCTGAGATTTTTTTTGTGATTTCGGGGCTTGAAGATCTTATCCTACCAGAAACTCTTAAAAGGCAAGTGAATTATCTTTTCCGTCGTTTGTTTCTTAAGTACCCGCGCAATGATAGGACACGTGTAGCATGGATAATACTGCAAAATTGTAATTTTAATATATTTAAGTCAAATAATAATTATAATAATAGGTTATAAATTAATAATTCTATAATTATTATTTATTTAAACAATTATTTATTGTTTTTATATAAATAGTAAAATACTTCTAAATATATTGTTCTATTAAAATATTATTACGAT
>JAYMTP010004121.1:0-15527 GCA_036897365.1 Geranium brycei | reverse complement strand
TTGGCACGCACCCATGCGGTTGGGTGAAAAAATACTCATTTGGGCGGTTGACCCGCCCATGAACACCCCTACTCCCAATAGTACAAAACCATACTTCTAACCAATATCTGCATAGAATGTGAATGCTCAAGAGGAAAAAGGAAGTACAATGGAGCACAACAACTACAAAGTACAAAGTAAGGCTAAAAGTAAAGTTGAAGAACATAGTTTACGGTTTTGTATGGGAAGGAGAAGTGTTGAGTGAGGAGGATCGATATTCCAGAGCACAATTTATAGTGCCTTAAATTCTAATAGCCAAAAAAGGTGGTAGGTAGTAACAGGAATCTCTGTTGGAAGGTCTAGTTTCTTGCGGCTTTATACTCTCTTTTTTCCATTCTCACGACTACTAAGTTTGTTGCTACCTTGTAGTGTAGTGAGTTGTGATTTTGCACTAACCTACCTCCTCCATTCCAAAATAAGTGTTCTACTTCCCTAAAATGAACGTTCAAAATAAGTGTTCACTCTCCTTATGATGAAATAAATAGTGCATGATTGCCAACAATGTCCTTGTATAAATAAGTTAGTTGTAACGTTTAAAGAGGCCCATGTTAGAATAGCCCAAAACCCAAGATGATATTAGGATTAGGGTTAAGTTAGTTTACTACTCTATAAATACAGAGGCTAGCAATGTAATCATCAATCAAAATAAAATAAATAAGTTTTTCACTTCAATATGGTATCCGAGGCTAGTCAATTTGGGCATGTGCTAGTGAGTCTCGCCTTATGGGCTTTGTTCCCCTGTAAGTATAGTGATATTATGTGCTCACGTGAGGGGGAAATAAGCCCACTGCAGAAGACATGTCCTACTACAGTCCACATGAGTGGGAGTAGGTTGGAAAAAGCTCACGTGTAAAAAAACACTTAAGGGGTAGTGTTGAAACTATATAAACCCACATGGAAAGAATGAAAATAAAATGGTGTATATAAAGGAAAGGAACAAACTCAACAAATAAAGTTGACTTTTTAGTTTTGGAGCCAGACTCGATACATATGGCTCAGTTTTTTTAATGGTGGGAAGGTGAAGCACTAACCCAACAAGGAAGAAATTATTCATGAAGGATAAAAAGAGCAGAGCACGCACCTTTCTCATAGATGTGAAAAGCACATACTAATAAAACTGAATGCCCATTTTCTTTAAGAAATGACATACATATGAAAGTAAATGTCCCACGTACCCAACTTCTCAGTCATGTTGTTCACAAATACTCGAAATGCATTGTCAATGCCAGCAAATATACTGCTCAATTCTGTAGGCCTCATTGGAAGTTTAAGCTCAAAAAATTGTTCAACTGTCTGAAAGTAAAATAAAATAATCACATTGAAAATAGATATCATCGGCATCAACATAAGATAAATGGCTGGGGTGGAGTATGTAAATAAAATCTACAAACTGCGATGCCACTTTGTAGTTTTAGGTAAATGGCACTGTAAGTTTGTAAAACTGTCATTTAAGAATTGCAATCATAATTCAGGTTATGGATACTTGTTAGAAATTGTATTCATTTCAACAGTACCAAAACCACTTGTACATTTTAACTATGCATTGAAAGAGAGTTGAATAGACTTAACTCATTAGGATAACGAACTAAACACTTATTTGTGCATACATCTTTCAAAGATCAGCTCGAGTCTAGCTCAGCATGGCTTGTGTACATGATGTACAGTACACCCCTATGATATTTGATGCGGAAGAAAAATACTAAACATTGAACAATTTTATCATAAAAATGATACAATTGTAAATTAATAATTTCTTTCCCAACCTTACATCTTGGTTGAAGCATATCTGAGAAAACGCACCCACAAACATTATTTTGATATTTATCAGATATGCAAGATTCATATTCTGAACTTGCTTTCAGAGTACTCAAAATCTATAGGAATTCATAAACTATCACATAGTTGTTCGGTGTTCATAGTGTAAATTTTGGTCCCACGTACGGTAAATATGTGGTTAAGGAAGAGTTGATACTTGATATGCACCTTGGACCCATGACTAGTCTTTCGGGTCAAAATGGTGTCCAATATGTTTATCATGGTTTCCCTTGGTGCCTCTCCTTGGTAGGCCGGTCTCCCCCAACAATAATGCAATATAAAAAGCAAATTTTGTTCAGACCATATGATATATAAGAGTGCTTTTCGTAGAGCAATTGCTTTCTTGTTTCTTCACATGCTGCAATATTAATGCCACTAGACTCATGTTACATTTGAACCAAGGAAAAGCGATGTGAGATGAAAATTCACACAAACAATATTACCAACTCCTTTGTCTGGAAAATCTAGTAAAAGGAAGACAACTAAAATTACACACATTCTTACCTCCTCCACAATCCTGAAAACTTCAACAACTGAACTCCCATGTAGTAGCTGAGCTGATATTGGCTCCCATTTCTGTAAAAGGGTTTGCATGTACACTTTCGCTAATCAAATGAAGATCACAATCTGAGGGGAGGATAAAGCAATGATAGGCCACACACAAAGCAACAACTAAAATGGATATACATATTAACTTATATGTAGGCCAGCATGAGAAACCAGCGAAAGAGCCAAACAGAAGCACAACAATCACTGAAAGAGACTAAACATGTCAAATCAGAAAGAAAGAAAGAAAAAAATCCACTCTCTGGGTGGACAGAACAAAACAAGTTTAGAATGCACCTCTTGCTGAATAGCGCGTTCAATCCATCCTAAAATTCGTCCTAACTGTGAATTGAGCCAACGCATCACTAGCATTCCAGATAAGGAATCAATCTGAATGGAATGTAAGAAATTTAATGAAATGGAAAAGCTAAGATAAGTAATAACATGCAGTAAAACATGACAGGCAGACAGTCCGCCTTTTCAACACAGCTTGGTTTCATAATTGCAGGCCATTATGTATATTATAATTGAATTGCTCGTGAAGCAGTATATGGTAATTTACTACTCCATTATTAGCTTTTTAGTAGATTGACTTCACAAAATAAAGGAAAGAAAAAGGAAGATCTAAGAACTTCAGGTTATCAATTTCATCTACTTCACCTGGTATGGAGTTAGTTTTCTGTAATGGTCATCAGCTGTGCCATCCTCACATGTAGACCTAAATAAATACATTATATACTGTTCCAGGCTATCAGCTGCTGGAAGAACAGTTTCAACATCCTCAGTCAGATTGTCCACATCCTCAAGAAAAGGTTCCTGCAAACATCAGTATGGTTAAATCCATGCGTTTGGTGTTGAGATATTTGGAATCTCATAAGTTATGGGATTGATTGATGTATGCCTCAGTTAGAATGGTTTAATTTCCCCCTTAGATTAAGCCTTAACCCAGACATCTTTCCTATGTTAGTTTTAGCCAACTCTAGTAATTTTCTATATAAAGAACTCATATTCTTCTATCAAATTACAGCAATGTTACACTTGTCTTAATTTAAATAAACTGAACTTTAGGCTGTATCGGAACAATGGGGATGTGAAGAGAAGTACAAGTCAGCAGTTCGAATAAATCATGTAGAAGCTTACCAATTTAATCCCATAGAGCTCATGAAGAATTGATGCTGAAACAATAGCTGCTAGTGGATGCCACTGAGATAAAGCTGGCATGAAAATGGTTGCTTCTTTTTGAAGAAGACTTGTGGTTTCTTTTGCAAGATATCCCAAAGGATGTTCATCTGCAGCCTCTGACCTCTCAACAGCCTGTAATATATCACAAGGAAACAGTAAGAGAATCATATATGCTTTACTAGAGTCTAACATTGCAGTAATATCGTTATTTTTGTTTACATAATTCTAGTAGGGGTATACTTGCACACACATATAAGCCAATCTGTGGCCCCGTGCAAGAGGCTCCCACACCCCTAAACTAACATAGTTTAGATGTTCTTTCAGGTCTACAGATTTACAGAGCCAAGCCAAAACAACCAACCTCTTAGCTCATGGCATAAATCTAAAATATATAGTACCCCCACCATAAGACTTATCCTTTCAAAACCAACATAAGTTGGGCCAAGTAGTAAATACCTCACTTCTATATAAGCGAGGTCTTGAGCTCGAACTTCGGTACATACAATAGGTTACATTTCCTGCGGATAAAAAACACTTACCCTTGTAAATGCATGGCTAGTAGACGATGATATATATAATTGTATCTGTTCACGATCCATTCTAGCTGTAGATTGCATTGCCTGTAGGAAACATGAAATATTTAATTTTACACATTTTTCTTACATGATAAAGACTGAAAGTTACTAAGACAATAATTCTGGAATATATAATTTCCCTTGAAGATTTCGTCCCGACCAAAATTGTCAGTGTTCAGAAGCCTATCTCTCCAGTGATATTATATACTCTTCAATTCAGAAATAAAAGAGATATACTTACTGCTTCATTTTCTTCCGAAAGAAGCTTTCCAGCAACCATTGTAATAGCTACTACACTCTCCACCCGTGATCGTGATCCCTGAAAGGAAAATAAGAATAGTTGAGATATCAAACTGCACATCTAAGTAACAATCACAGAAAACAAGCCTTAAAACAAACCATCTTTCTAGAGAGGAAATCTAATTTTTTCCAAAAGCCTACAAGTAATATGCGAAATACGGAAGATCACTAGAGCTTAGAACTTGCATTCGCGTCATAATATTCAAACATCTTATCCTCAAAAAGTAGTTGGCAAGGAAGACAAATAGCCTGACAGTAACTAGAATTACAGGCAGCGAAATCTATGTTCACGCATAAAAAGTGGAGCAGGGTTGAATGTCAAGTTATCATTCAGGGTTACTGGTGTTACCTATTTAGGGTTTCCTAATTTGCATTAGTAGTATATTTCCTATGTTATAATAATCAAGTAGTATTAGAGTTAACTTTCCTATTGTTCCCTATATAAAGGAACCTTCTATTGTATTGTGAACATCAAGTATCATCAATAAAACTTGAGATTGACACAAGTCAATAACTATCATACCATCTCTACTAGAAAATACAGTTGGAAAATGATGAAGAAAAATGTCCTATAAAGGGCGGACAAAGAGAAGAAGATACTTTTGAATTGAAAAAATATTTAAAATAAGACTCATCTAATACATTTTTAGGTACTTAGATTCAAATAACAAATTCTTAGTTTTCAAAGCTATTATTCAGCTTGAAAGGACCAATAAAATGTGTTTTCCCTTCAAAAGCAGTAAATTATATGTATCATAAATTAAATGTATTGTACTGTACCAAGTTATGTCATACTTCTCAAGTACAACGTGTTGTTGCTGACAATTTTCTTTTGAAAAAAACTTGCAGGTCAACAAAGTAATGCAACCCAACATAGCATGAGCCAACCAATGTGCAGAATAGGACACCTTTTACCAGTGAGAATGTTATATCCAAATGTAATGCAAACAGTTTATCAAACCTCAGCAAGATGCAGATGGTAATCTACAAGTTGTTTATCACCCCATTTCTGCATAGGTAATAAGAAAGATTGTAGGAAAGAAAATTCGCGCAAGCCCTCGTGACCTCCAACATTTGAGCGCAAATTACTCAGGTGTAACCTCTCTTGTGGACCACGTTGTTCCATCAATGGTACTTTCTTCAACTGTTCAATCACATGTGGCAACAGTCCTTGCTCCCCAGTAGTGGCATACTGCGATGGCAGGACCAAACAATGATAATAAATTGTAATATCAATGAACATGACACAAGAACTATCAATATAAATAATAGAATTAAATATTGAATACAAGACACTGGTGTTCCTGGAAACCCAATAATGATGTTAACCAATCGTCGACAACTGCACAGTGCACTTCCTATGTAATAATACAATGGTTATACATTAGAAAACGGAAGCATCCTTTTGGCTATAGTACCTGGTGAAATAATACCCACGCATAGCAGGTGTAATGGATGGTCTCTGTAATGCCTAAAACTCGCCAAGTTGACTTGAACAGCTCAAGCATTTCTTCTACTTCCTAACAATAAAGATGCTCATAAGAAAATTACAAATATGAAGCTACAATGAATTGTCTATTTTTTTACACAAAGCAACTTGGCCTGGTCACAATTTGGCTCTGTTTAGTTCATCATATCAAAATTGGAACTTTTCTAATATATACCAACATGAGAAAGTAGGAACAAAGATAGTAAATACTGTTAACAAATTTCAAATTATCTAAACAGGACTTCAAAAACTTTAAGTGAACTACTCAAGCACAACTAATGCAAAATACATAGGGAAATCAAAACTGTTTAGCTTCATGTGATCACAACGATTGATACAAAAATACCAACCTCTGTCAGCTTTCCCTCATCTAAAACATCAAAGATACTGAAGAGCAATTTCTCATACAGTCTCACATTTAGATGATACCCATTTGCCCAGCGACACACTCTAGTCAAGTCACCCTGGGCCGACGACCTTTCAGCAAGTGGAATGGCAAATTCTCTGAGTTTTCTCAAGCATTCTGTGCACTGTAGTTCCCCCATGGAAGGTGAAAGAGACTGTAAACAGAAAGCAAGAAAAAAAAGGTAACACAAGACAGTAAGGAGCCGATAGAAAGAAAGTAGAAGCAAACTAAATTGACAATACCAAATCAAAAATATCAATAATCACTCAATCACTATATGAACATTTGTAATTAGCAGTGGAAGAAGTTCCCGATATATATGACCCAGTTTTACATGGTATCAGAGCAGGTCGATTTGGGCCTATGCTGGTGGGCCTCACCTCTCCTTGGCTCCGCTCCCCTGTAAGCCCAGTTGAATTATGGCCCGCGTGAGGGAGAGAAAGCCCACGTGCATATGACATGTCCTACTATGTCTCATGTGAGGGGGAGTGAGTTGAAAAAGGCTCACGTGTAAAATGAGACGTGAAGGGGAGTGTTATGAATATACAAACTCACATGAAAAGAATTGGAAATAAAAGGGTGTACATAAGGGGTTGATACAAACTCAACTAACAAGATTAACATTTTAGTTGTGGAGCCCGACCCGATATATATGACCCCGTTTTACAAAAAGTATAAACAATTTCTTCAAAAATGGTACAAAGATAGCATATTGACTTGCATATCTCGTCGCCTTCGATGAATAAGTCTTCACAATTACAATAGACAAATCAGAATTGCTTATAGAACACCGAAGAATCAAGAGAGGAAATTTGTCGATTTAAGGTGATCTGAATTTGGACAAAAGAACCTCCTCCACTCCCCCACCCCTAATCAGCCAATAAATATTGCAGAAGCATAGGTCCCATGATACATTAACATGCATAAAAAATAGAAACAAGAAACAGTTTTTCAAGATAGTTATAGAGCAGTGGCAGACCCACTCAACTGAATATGGTGTAAACTTAGTTTTTTCAAAAATTGATTACGTCTATTTTGTTTAATATTGGACAATTAGTGCTTCATATACTTTGTTTTTTCAAAAATAGATACTTTTATTGACCCCATACTTCAATATTTCTGTGTCTGCCACTGGTATCCCTATTGAATTCTCCAACAAAGTTTCTCATAGCTAAGAAGAAATCAGTGATCTACTAGCAGGCCGCCTGACTATTTCCACTGCATATAAATAAATATCTTGTTTGGTTGTCTCAAAGAAAAATTCAACAAGAAACCAACCGAAGTAAAGGCAATATGACAAACTGGAAAACAAAAGAAGAGGTTTAAGTAATAAGCATCTAAGCACAAAATTTCCATAATGGATACTCAGATGTTTTTTATTAGATGGATACTCAGATGTTAACTATAAAAGCATGGTAAACCCTTTTACTTGATTGAGCGCATACCTCAGATTCCTCAATCTTTGACAAGAGAGTCCTCAATTCACTTGCCCTGTCCCCATATTGCTCCAATGCAACAGCGGGATGATTAATAAGCCCCTCCTCCAACATGTTCAACTGTACTGATACAGTAGTAAATGTGATTAGCATGGTACTAAGTATGCATCAGAACCAATGTAATAATAATTTTAAAAAATGCAACTAAGTTTACCTGCCTCTTTTGCCACCGTGTGTATGCCTTCTTGTCGGAGAATTCAGTTTGTGAAATACAACACAACAATTCTAGAGGTATCAGTAAGGAATCCATTCTCTTTCCCACATTGCTTGCAAGGGCATTGAGCAATCCCTTCCTTGTTCGGATATCCATTGCCTGAGTAATCTGTAAATGCATGTGAAAACTTAAGACATCAAATCACTCACAATCTCCAATAAACAAATAATTAACTGACTGCATTGTGATGAGTATCTATCAACTATACAAGGGATTTGACATGGGCTGAAAAACCCTTTCTGGCCAAATAAAGTCGATCATAGCTTATATATTTGTAACTTGCATGAGGGTGCCACTTCAAAAAATGGATACAAGCAATCAAATAATCATGAATTCAGAAGCTGCTGGCTGACAGCTGATGCACTACAAACTTAAGCAGTTCATTTATTCTTTTAGGCTTTGTCTGTTTACATGAGAGAGAGAGAGAGAGTTTGTGGAAGCATTGGGATTGTCTCAGAAAAAAATACATTTGAGAACAGGGCGCGCTCCTTTTAGAAGTGTTAGTCCTCTCTGAGTTGACAATTGGCTTCTGATTAAACAGACTTCCTTTTCAGTAAATATTGGCACGAGCAAGAAAAGACAAGTAAAAGGATGATATATGACAGAATATATAAACCTTTGTCCAAAGAGAATAATAGGCTATTAAATACCTCCATCTGGCCACGCATGATCTCCAGCAATCCAACCATGCCAGGAGCATGTTTAGATTGTGAGGCAGCCGCAGCCCTTTCAGTCCTACTAAGCCCAAGCTTCAATTTCAATCTGGACCTTTTCTCTTTCTTTTTCTCCTTAGATGGTATAATGAGGCCCCTATTCAGTTAAAGAAAACATAGGACTTATAACCTGACAACAGATAGAGAGTTCATCTGAAAGCTAAGCAGATAGGAAAACCATACCCTGATGCCCCAGAACATGCCAAAAGGACTTCATATGCAGTTTCACGCAGATCGTCGTCTGTAATACCTGAAGAGTACAAATACTCTAATGACATCCACCAAATGCAGCATTGTTTCATGTTATGTGTCAGGGTAGGTGTACAAGACATCCTACTACTGCAGCCTAAAAACTGATCATCAAATAGCCAAGGTAACGAACCACATATGTAAAGATGGCTTCCTATATATTTGCATGTATAGATAAATGTTCACTCTGTATGGTGAATTTCATAAACAGTGTTATGTGCTTCAATATAATTTTCAGTACTTCATTTCTTGAAAATTTTCAATCAACGTGCCAACTGACGCTAATATCTGCTTGCCTGGATGAGATATAAAGATCCTGATTATTGCCACATCTGTATAGTCCCATCTACAGTATGATACACACAGAAAACACATCGAACTTACAAACATATGCAATACGGTCATGTCTTTCCCATCCCTTTTCTGTGATTCACTGTGGGAGGAATAGAAATCTCAGTGTGTAGCATGTCATAATTGTTTAATAATTACCTGTTGCAAACGAAGGCAGTCCTAGTACAAGATCAGCAACATCATTTGGACTTTGTCGTGAAGCTCTGAGATTTTTAACTTCCTCGGCATAATCACAATCCTCGAAATCGTCAATATCATCCACAGACAGAGTCCGAGCATGTGAGTAGTTAATAGAGTCTGATTTTGACAAGTTTATTGACTCAGATTTTGATATGCTTGATGCAACGGGATTAGGAGGCGGCGGCCTTCTCGGTGGCGATCCTGAAACTTCTGGGTTTGTAACCAGATAAAATTCATTGGCAAAACCTGTTTTGTTCTGGAAAAAAGTCACAAACAACGCTTCAAAATTGATCCATGCAAACAATAGAATAGTTTTTCAAAGACAAGAGCATGCAGATGATTCCCCGTGATTAAAAGCACATTTTGTTTACCAGCTTCCTTATATACGAATCTTAGTTAATCTCGATTAATGCTGTTATGTTGTCATAATAAATATTCTTCGCATAATCCATATTCAAGCATGAACCTATTTGTCAATTATGAATACAAATAAGAACCATATAAACTATGAAGCGCATGCTTATATGTAGCATACCATGACAGGTAATCCAGTGTGAACATGAAAATCTCTAATGGCTTCTGATAAATCAACCACTCCACCTACACCAACACCAACAAACAAATTTTAAAAGGAATCATAACAAAACAATGCACCTCAAGCAAATAACAAAGCATGTCCTGCAACCTTGTTTAGCACAGTTGAGGATGTAATCAACACTGACTTGGTCTAGGTCGACATCATCAAGCGAAACAGCACCGGGAGGCATCACCAACTTTTTTATTAGGCTACCAGACATTATAAAATCAAGAAGTACATGTCTGTCTCGCCGGTATCGTTCAAGAAGTTCAATAACATTTTCCCTAAATCCATTAAACACCAGTTCAAAGCAAAAGAAATACAGGCACTGTAATGTGATAACAAGATGAACAGCCACATACCCTTCCATCTTTGTAGCAAAATCTAGTACCAGTCACTGTTTCCTGCAAGAGTTGGACTTCTCTGCTAACAAAGCCTCTGACATCTACAATCTTAAAATCAACGAAAAATCCCAGTAAATATTCCGGAAAGAATAACAACTCTATAAATAATCATTATTTACCTTCCGCAGAACAATGACAAGTTGTTAAATCCTGATACATAAGCTCATCTTCAAATTCATCAGCCAATTACAAACAAAGCTGAAAGTAAAATTTAAATTCCATCAGAAAATCACCATTCACTTTGGGAACAAAAGGAAACCAATGCAACAAGCCAATACCACAAATCTCCCAATCCCGAACCCGGTTTTCTCGAGAACCAAACAGAGCCCACAACAAAGCTCGAAATTCAAAACCAAAAGATGGCATGGCAAACGTGAAAACGTAAAATTGCAGGAATAGATGATCAGATTGAAAATGAATGGAAGTAGAGGAAAAAATGAATCGACAGAGCGAGATTACAAGAGAGTGGGTGGATGATCAGTTGGCTTACAGGTACGGAACCGTTGGAGAAATGCAGAGAAGATGAATGTAGCCGATAAATGTCAATGAGAGAGATACGAACGGAACAATATTCCGTTGAACGGAAACGGTGGGGCTCGCCTCCGGCGATGGTCACGACACTTGTGCTTCCAAACTTTCTACACAGACAAGAGAGGCAAATCCGAATGACAAAATAAACTAATAGATCTATCAATTATTTAATTATTTAATTATTATTACCACTACTTTTTATAAAATAATTATTTATTTACGGTAGTCGATTAATAGGCTCATTATTTATCACACAATACCTTGACCGTAAAGAGTCGGCAGTACACATTTGCTATGTGAATTAAATTTTGGTTAATTAGTTTTGTTTTTTATATATTTGGTATAATTTATAATTATATTATCTTCATGTGAGTGGGATATACAAAAGGAATTTTTTTAATTATAATAGCCTCAATGGTTTTTTTATTAATTTCTATAAATAATTTAGTTACTCATTTTTAGATTTAAATGTTCAACAAAATAGGATCTTGATGAAGTCATTCATACGACCTAATCAAAATAGCATTGAGATCTTCAAGTGTTTAATAATATTTATGTTGATTAATTAATAAGACTTTACATTTTGGTTATTTCCATGAAATATTTTAAGGAATAAATATTATAAAATTCCTCAAATTTTATACATTAGAAAGTGACTCAATAGTTCATAGATTGTTGAGGTATATATTTAAGAGATAATCCTACTTCAAAGAGATAACTCTTTTTTAACTTTGCATGTCACCAAAACTAATTTTTGTTTCACTCATATAACATCCATTAGAGAATTTTGATTTTTTTCGACCATGTGTGCTCCTGCGTGATCAAATATTTGCTGATAATGGCAAAAATACCCCCCTTAGTGTTATTGAAGATAATCATTAATCAGAGAATTAATTAATAAATTTAATTTTAATAAGAAAATAATTATTAAATGCATATAACAAAACCTTTTAGTTAAATATGAAGCGATTCGGTTTACGAGCCTCACAAACTCTAATAGGTTGGGCTAGAGTTTGATTCATTTATCAAATGACACATCCTTCTGCTCAATCTTAGCAAAACTTTGCTTTTAAAAATTCACAAATTTTCAAGAATTAATAAATAATTTAATTAATAAATTATAATAGCCAAAACAACAAATTTAATGAAAAACAAAAAATAATTTAATTCATACAATAATTAGGAAAAAATAATTATAATTTTAAACTAACAAATAAAATGAGAATGAAATATGTTCTACTAAAGCGAGTTTAAAAACCCAATAACCATTAAGAAAAGTCTACAACTATTATAAAAGTTTAGGATGCTAAATAGCTTTTATTATCATAATGAACAAATTATATATAGGGGTGGGCATATCCAATTTTCGGGACGAACTTTATATATATTTTTCCAAATTTTCAGGCCAAGGGGGGTTGGTGCCTCCCCTGCCCCCTGGATCCACCCCTGCCTACCAGAACCCTAGGCACGGCCACAAGGCTTGGAGTCTGTTGTTGATCTTAGCGAGTTTCGCGCACAGGTTCTCTGTAAATTGGGTTATCGATTTCTGCATATTCCCGCGGACGACCTTGGTGACCCTGCGAATCTGGCCAACATCTATTGGATCGGAGCGCTTGATTTTGGGAGAAAGACTGCGATTGGGAGGGTTGCAATTTCGATTACGCTTGGCGTTGTAATTCGAGGAGCGTCGCAAATCCCCAATATTATGAAACGGTGGCTTAAATCGTAAATCCTCCTCTTGTGCTTCTCTGTATCGAGCAGATTCCCTTTGTCTCATTGTCATGGCTTTGATTTTGCCGACAAATCAAAAAATCAAAAGCCCGTAGAAGCCTTGCCAGGAAATCCCTAATTTTGATCGGAAATCGCACAGGTTGTGTGCCCTAACAAAGGCAAAAGCATGGGGAAAATGAAACATCTTGCGTAATTTTTGTTGTTTTTGTTAAACTCAGTGATATGATGAAAAGAGATCTTGTGGTTTTGTTTAGGATTTCGAATAATTAGAGAAGTTGTGTGATTGATGCTTCAAAAAATTGAATTGAATGGGTATATTATAAAATTGTAAATGGGATATGGAAGAAACAAAATTACCTCTAGAAGCCCAATTGTGAAGTGGGTTGATTATATTTTTAGTATTTAAAATAAATCAAGAGCTCAATTAAAAGATCTAATAATTTCTTGAAATTAGAGTGGCACAATTTGAAATTTTGAAATAAAATGGGGGAAATTAGTTTTTTCACCAAAAAAAATAAGTGTGTTATTAACAGTGAGACAATAAATTAGTTCAAGTGATCTGCGAAATTAAAAAAATCGTAGGTAACTTATATGAGAATCAAAACATTTCAGGTGGTCGTCTGAGAAGTTCGCAGAGATGTTGACAGTTCTAGACACGCACAGACCGGTAGTGGGCATGCAGGACGCTACTTACTGGGTTCATGACATGAGGAGCTACTCGGCGAGGAGGGGGTTCGCCATGCTCACAGAGGACGCCTCGGTGGATCGGGTTGGCTGGGCCCCTAGACTATGGGATATGCCGGTGCCACCGAACTTCAGAAGTTTTGGGTGGCTAGTGCTCCAGGATGGGCTACCTACGAGGCAGCGTTTGGCCTTCAGAGGGGTGATCCCGATTGGGCACCGGCTATGCACTTTCTGTGGCAGGAGGGAGGAGTTCAGCGAGCATCTCATTCTCACATGCTGTTGGACACATGAGCTTTGGAGAGAGATTCACAGGTGGTGGGGGGTGTCGTACATTAGTTCCCAGACGATTCACGAGCTATTTGTGGGTTGGAGTTCCAGAGTCTCGAAGCGGGGTGCAAGGAGAGCTTGGAGCAGATTGGTAACCATGGGATACTGGTACATCTCGGTTACCAGAAACGGCTGGATCTTTCGGGGGGCAGTGAAGACGACGACGGACGTGCTCAGGTCGTTGCAGATGCATTCATACACTTTGACACAGGAGGACGAGGGGCGAGTGACTTAAGATTGGACGAGGGTGCGGTCGTTGCCGACTTGGTGCGCGGACCCGAGGGCGGTGCTGGAGTCACTTACGAGTTAGTCTTTTCTGTATGTCTTTCTCTTTTCTTGGGGGTTTTTTTCCTTGCTCTTTTGTACAGTTCTTTTCGTCATTTGTAGAAATTTTTTGCTGATTAAAAATAAACGTTGAAAATTTATGACTTCAGCTTAATGGCGGTCTAGTGTGACCTTAGATGATTAGTTGGCGCAAAGGTTTTGAGAGGCAAGATCGTGAACAAAGACATTTTCTTGAGCATTGAAAGGTGTAAACCTCGGTAATAAGAACAATAAGTTAATAAAATAGCTAATATCTCATACAATTCGCAACAAACAACATATAATTTTTTTTTAAACCACCTATTTTGCATTTTGAAATTCTTTCAAATATTCATCCATCTCTTTTTGCACTTCCTTCGGTACCTTAGTACATACTGCCACAATTTTGTGTGTGCACGCAAGATAATATTTCAAATTTCATCTCAAATACTTGTATCTTTCTTCACCCTCACCAGACACATTAACTTGAACACCTTAATTCTAATCAGATTCTTTTGTAGCCCCTTATTTTACGCTTTCACTCATCCTAACTTAACACAGCATCAAGAAACAAAAAACAAAATAAAAATCATCACCAATAATGAAACAAGACCACACTAAATTAGTAGATAAAATATTTAGTCACTTACCTCTATGTACCCTCGAGTACTTCAGGCTCAGAAGCACTCAATAATGTGAGGTGTAAACCTCAGTGCATGAGTGTGTTACGGTACCAGAAATGCGAACCACTACACCATCACTACCGCAGCGAACGTCTGGAAAGTTTGCTGCCATGGTTGCCGCTTATGGTAGCGCACAAAGAGCGCGCGATGCGATAAAGAGCTTATCGCAGCATACATGAGCGTACGCTACGATAAGACCTTCTTCTTGTAGCGTACACTGTGTGTATGCTACCATAAGCATAAATTATGGCAACGTACACACATTTGTGCGCTGCGATATATTCAACCATTTTAATTTGGCCGTTTCTGGTCGTTGGAGTGGCAGTGATTATATGTCCGTTGGGGTTGGAGTGGCAGTGAGGAGGGGGATTATAAATATGTAATTTTGTAGAAGAATTTTTTGCTGAAAATTTGTGTGAGAGATTTGTTAGACTAACAAAAATTTTGTGAGAAAATTCTGAGTGACTGTTTTGTGAGAAATAATTTTCGACCGCCAAACAAAGAAATTATACCGCGTATTTTTGCGTATTATAACAAAGGTATGTTATGTATTACGATTATTTTTTGTAGTATTAAATTTATCATGTTTAGTGTAGGAATGACAGCGATCATTTTTTGTATTACAATTATTTTTTGTAATATTAAGTTTATCGTGTTTAGCAGTAGCAATTAGTATAGAAATGACAACGATTAATTTTTGCAGTAATAAATTTATCGTGTTTAGTAATAGAA
>JAYMTP010004120.1:0-15533 GCA_036897365.1 Geranium brycei | reverse complement strand
CGAACCCGACCACCCAAGAGCCAAGCCGAGTCGAGTCTCGGGTCCGACTCATTGGACCGGACATGGGCTGAGTCGGGTCCAAAACCGGTTGGGTCTACCCAACTCGACCCGATGAACAACCCTAATCATGTATGTTGAATTGAAATATTGTGATTTTGGAGTATTTTGTCTCGATGACAACATTTTCTAACACAAAGACTGAGTATCTCATTATCTCAAAGGCCACTAAATTCGCCTCGAACCAACTTATTGTCATTTTTATATTAGGTATGGCATGGCCGAGCGGTAAGGCGGGAACTGCAAATCCATGTTCCCTAGTTCAAATCTGGGTGTCCAATATTCTAAATTCGAGAGAACTGGTATCTTCGATCTAAGTCATCTTGGTTGTTTAGGTATGCACATATCCCTCGTTGATATCTAATACTTGTAAGCACTGTGTAAAATTAGCAAAAGACTTCCTTAACTCGGACTCAAAGGTTAAATTGTTATAGGGACAACTAAAGTTCAATATATCCCTTTTTCGTTTCTGACTTCACTATACTCAACTTCTTAAAAAAATTATAAGTACCCAGTATTTTTTAATTACACTTAAAATAACTTTCGTTAAATCTAACAGAATTACTATGCAAAAAGTTCAAAATGCCCTCACCACATAATTCACGAATAATACAACTATTTTATAAAGCTTCTAGTCTGTTGCGACCTACTCCCTCTGCTTCTAGCGATACATTTACACTTGCTTTTATACGAATGAGTAAGCATCGTGATGCAATCATATCACACCTCAACTGGGTTTGTATATTTTTAGAATTTCAGAGCTTTGGTTTGTATATTCATAATGATACCATGAGCGCCCCTCAATTTTGTGGGATTCAATTACAAGCTGAGAACTTTCTCTATCACATATTGACCAGTTTTTTAAAAAATCCTGGAAAGTGATGGAAAGGACCTCCCACTAGAAACGGAGACGAAGACAGTGACTGTTTACAATTGGAGATAAAAATCTCTCTAATAATCTGATTCACATATAGAATGTTTTGGAGGATCAGATGGTTCGTAATATAAAATGATCATTTTACCCTCGTCAAATAACAAATTGAACATATGGTTTGAGGACAAATGTGTCTTTTCAAATAGAAAATTAAAGAATTAATTTTTAAATGAAATGGCCATATCACCCTGTCTTCAACCTCACTCTCCTCCCTCTCTCTCACCCTCTTCCTCGTCGAGTTGTGGCTTCAATTTTCTACAAATTTCAATTTTGGTTTACTTAATTCGATTTTCCCTTACACTTTCTTTCTTTCCATCTCTTCACTTCTTCTTCTCCACCCACGAGACCTTATCGTGAAAAATTCACAAAATTAAAAATCAATTCCTCATTCCCAAATTAACCAAAACCCAATTCTCTTTGTTTTCCCAGTAACTATCATACTGAAATCAAACCCAGAAAAAATTGAGTCTGATAGCAGCTTTAAATCCACCAATTGAGTCGAGCAGCAGCATTAAACCCGCCAAAAATTGGGTCTGGTAGCTACTTCAAAATCGAGTATGGTAGAAGCTTCAAATCCACATTAAAATCCATCAATTTCATTTGTAAAGCTTCAGAGCTAGTCTAGTAGCAGCTTTATATTTGGTGCTTAGCATGAAAGCGCACACATGATTTTTTGACTGGTTTTTTATGTGAGGGGGAGTCATTATTGAAGGGTATTTTGAATTTTTGACGCACATTTTCTATTATTATCTTTAACGTCTGTTATCTTTATTGTGACAAAATAAAAGTCAGAGAACCCGTAAAAAAAGCTTTTTAAATTAGGTATAGCTAAATTAGACAATCCAATATAAAGCCTTGTTTAAGTAAATTTATGTTGAGATTATGAAATATTTATTAGCATTGATAATGAAACAATTTTGGCTTGAATGCCCTCGGCCAGAAACAGAGAGGTGTGGACGCTCTCGGCCCGATCTTCCACGTGCAGGTGGAGTCAGTCGTCCTGTCGTTGCCGGAGCTCCGTCAGAACTTATGATCATGCCGACCTGCCAGACCCGATTCCTCCTTCTCACGGACGGATGACTTGACATCTCGTCGACGACTTCTTGGTCGCTGAGGTCCTAGACGTTGAAGTCGATCAGAGCTCAGCGCGAAGAAAACAGAGAGATAAGTGATAAAGTATAAAGATTGACAGGCAAAATGGTCATTTTCTAAGTTGTTTCCAAAAAAAATATTTGTTTATTTTTTTAATTGAAAAGACTAATATGCTCTTGAAACTCAAATTCAATATGTTATTTAATGAAGGATAAAATGGTCATTTCTTATTTATCAATTAAGTATGCAATTTTAAAATTTTACAATGAGGGCATGTTAGATTTCTTACAAATTAATTGTTAGACTTAATTAGAGTTACCTTATCTTTCATCATAAATTCTAATTACGAGTTAAAAATTAGGGATAATGTTAGCTAGGTACATTTAAAATAATGTGTTTTTCATACAAATCCCATAAATGTTTTAATACTAATGTGTTTTGAATGGGTTGGATGACATTTGAATGAAAATTTGAAGTCCATAGAAGGGCATTTTGGTCATTTCAACTTGTAATAATATTAATCGATGCATAGAAGGGTATTTTCGTCATTTAAAAAAATAATAATGTAGAGAAAAATATTCTTTTTAGATGATCTCCCAAATTAAAAGAAAAAAAAAAGATTACGTGACCTCTATGAAAAAATACTTTTAAGTGTATGTGACTAACATTATTCCTAAAAATTATATACGAATATATCAAGAAAATTAAATTTTAAGTGAACTAGCTTATGAGCCTATAACAATTTTTAATAAAATATTTAAAGAACAGAGATCAAAAATCATGTTGAAATTTCGAGTCGTCCAAAAAGAAAAATTACTCCCTTCCCAAAACTTTCTAGATCCACTACTGTATAGGAGTGGTAACAGAGTGGGTTCGGGACAAGTTTTATAATCTCCACCCTCTCAAATTGAGATATGAATCATGTCAAATTCGAAATTTTTTGTCATCTTCATACTTAATCCACTTAACAGCTCTACTAAATATAAACTCAGTGATACTTACAACAAGCGTGCAATTGACCTCATATCAAACTTTCATACAATATATTCTCGATTTGCCTAAAATTTCAAACATGAATGCGTAAATGTGCGGATGTTTGTCAAATTGTGACAGGATTCATGTACTCCAATTCATTTAAAGCTAAAATTAGTGTATGAAAATTTGAAATAGTTATTAAATGGTGACGGTAGGAAAGTAGATCACCCTAAAAATTATATTAAAATGTAATATGTGTAAACTCAAGATATAAAATATTTTATTAACGTCTTATTCATCTAAAAACATAAGCTAACATAAGAATTTGCACTCGCAAGATCATAGATTCATAATAAAAACCAAAAGGGATGTGTATTAGTGAGTCAGAAGATTCCTCCCAAGACATGAGAGAAGAGCCAGTAAAATTATATCAATGCAACAAATGAGAAATTGAAAATTCAGAAATTGACAAGAGTTGAGTTTGACGGTGATGAATTGATGTGAGTTGAATATAGCTTCTTGTTGAAAAAACAGGTTGTGTCATTGGTTTGAGTAGATTATGACCATCGCGATAAGTTACTCCGTCTCGATCCAAAAATCCGACCAAAGTTTTTGATTGTTATCTTTAGATGTTTTTCGATGCTTAGGCTTAACTTTGGAGCCCATGCCCAAAGACGCCTTGTTTTTGGTTTGAGTTTTTTCAAATTCCATCCTTCGGATTTCAAGATGGAATGAGATGACTTGAAATTCCTCAATCTTAGCTCTAAAGATTGAATCATCTAGATTCACTTCAATCGTCTCAAATATTGTGTCTGGGGATTCAGATTAAACGAGAACCATGGCCCTCTATAACTCTTCATCAGCGAAACTGGCAATGTTTGAGATTGTTGCCTCAGACCACCCAATAGCAGGAATGCCCGAGATCACCACCCATTTGTGGAAGTCACCTTTTCGACCAAAATGTCCTTTGTCACTGTGAAGGGAAGCCATGTATTCAAGTTTGTCCAGTTCCTATCTCTTTTATTGTTGAAATCGGCCTCATTTGCAAAGGAGATAACAAAACATCTCTCCCCAGTTTAATGAATATCCAAAACTTCGATGCCAACTTGATCTTTAATACTCCCTGCAGAAATGTAATAGCTAGCTATGCCGAAAACAGGTTTTGAAGTGAGAGGTTTTGTTTTGGGGTTGATGGTGGGGTTGGGAATTAGGGTAGGTTGAGAGAGTTTCATGACTCGCTCATCTTATTAAGCACAAAGTAGGATAATAAGAAGAATTTTTATTGCTCTCCCTTGCTAGTAGACGCAACCAGAAAACAATGGTACACGACACACATACAATGAACCACCTACAACTAGAATTTGAAAACACTTCATGTGACAAACAAAACACAAAAGGCAACACAAAACCCAACAAAAACACATAAACCCAATTAAGATCTAGGAAACGATCTCGGAAACATGAAGACCAACATCAAGAGTCCAGTTCTTGAAATTGCCGTTGACGAAATCGTAATGAGCGCCTCTCAGTGCCAGTTTCTTGCTCAGCACGGCTTCCCTCACGAACGGGTAAGTCAACAGGTTCGAGAGCGAAACGTTGACCGCCTCCTTCTCGCAGTGGTAGCATTGCTCGTCGAACGTCGCATTCGGGTGCTGTGCCAACACCTTGTCCTTGGCTGACTTCACTATCAGCATCCAATTCTCCACGAAATCGCTGCAATTATAATAATTATCCAGTCACCAAAAATTGATAAATTTGGAGTTAGGTAACAGAATCTACCAATATGGTTGTTTGTAACTCACCTAGTAATGGTACCGTCAGCGGGGATTTTCATGAGACCTTGGATACCGCCACAACGACTGTGTCCGATAACCAAAATATTCTCCACCTATACCACATCGAACAATTAATTAATAATCGTTTATTTAATTAATCAAACAACACATATATTGTGAGAGAATAATTAGAAAATGTATGAAACAAATAAAAATATTATATTATTTTTACATGTAGATGGGTAACGGCGTATTCGAGGACGGCCCCAACTCCTGAGTACTTGATCTGCATAAAATAATTCTGGTTATAATTAAACAAATGTCTACTAATATAAGATTACAAATATATTAAAATATGAAATTATCATACAAAAGTTATGGTTTCGGACCTGATCATAGGGAGGGACGATGTTGGCGATGTTTCGGACCATAAAGCTCTCACCGGGCTTGAAGCTGAGCACATGAGTCGGGCTCACACGAGAGTCCGAACACCCGAATGTTAAGAACTGTACACATTCAAAGGAATTTAATATGTATTTTATTCTGTCACCATGACGCGAACTCTGTATATTTGAATGTATAAAAAAAATTGTACCTTGGGATGTTGTGCTTCGGCAAGTTCAGCAAAAAATTCAGGATACTTTCTGGAAGAAGGAACAAAAGCCCATTAATCACCAATAGAATAAACCAAATCCAAAAGTATATGTTTTATATTGAATCATTGGTTGATGATTCCCACTAATTGAAGTGAATCTTTAGGTGAAATGGTTTTACTTTTGTCCCTTAATGTCCTTTGGAATCATCACTTTATTATATACACCAATTGCACCACATATCAACTATCTATTAACTTTTATGTTTTTTTCTTCATTCAATTATCAGCCTCTCATTATTTTCCTTTCTTTAATGATCTCCATTTTCAATAATTTGTGAATGCTGTCAAATCACTTTTTCATCACATTCATAGGACATTTTTTGTTTTATTGAACATAGCCTCGTATGTTTACAAATATCTGATTAATTCAATTAATTTTTAGAGACTATATTTACTTAAATAGAGTCTAACTCAAACATTTCGATCAATTTTTTTTCTTCACTTTATTAATTGACCAATTATACATGTAGCTCGATTCAAAATTATTTACTTAAAGGCCTTACTCGAAGTATTGTGTCTTGAAAGTGCAGAAACCGGTTCTGATCCGCTCGAGGGCGTCGAAGTCTCTGCAAGATTCAGCCTCCAGCTCAGCCGCCAACTGCCTGATCTTCACGGCGGCGAGGCTCCTTAGGTCACCACTCTCACTGCCACAGTTCAAAAAAAAATTCAGACACATAGCTCCGAAAATCTCGGAACCAAGTACAACAATCACAGCTTCTTTATTACAGTACCTGATAACAATTTCCGACAGCTGAGCAAGAGCTTCCTCGTACGAACCCACGTTGTCCATGTCTGAAAATAAGTTGCTGAAAAAAAATCCATTTAATTAATCTTCATAAAAAACACAATTTCCATACAAGAAGTGTATATACGTTTAAATTTCATAAAAAAATGTTGATTTTAAAAATAAATGACTGAAATTAGGAGGAAATTTTTTTTGTGATTATAATTAGCAACATACCTTTCCTGGGAAGCTAATTAAGAGAAGTAATGGTGAAGAAGTTGATTAATGTGTGTGGAGGCACAATGGACTCTTGGGGTCCATTTATAGAACTCCTGAGACTTGTGCCACTAACCATAACGGTGTCGTTTAGTACATTGAATATAAAAACGTGTTGGTGGGGAAATAATAAAATATAAATATAAATTAGATTCAGTTCATTGAATTTGAATATTAATTAAGACAGGAATAGAAGAGGTCAGCCATGGACGGCGGCTAGTGATGGGAGAGTGGTTGATATATGTGTCGAGTCTAGTAATTATTTTTTAATTTTATTGTAGGAATCGTGACTTTTCTGGTCGGAGTCGTTGAGCTTCTATTATTTTTCTCTTCCGGTGGTCTTTATAAATTACATAAAAATATATATATTTGAATGACTAGAGAATAAGACTTGTTATCATGTGGTGGGATGGTAAAATGATCGGTTCGACGATAGTTAAATTTGGTCTGAAAATTTTTTGTTGCCTCGTATTATACAAGCAAAATATCTCAAATTCAGGGAGAACATGATATTTTCGCTTTGACGTGATAGTAAAAGAGGATGTCTAAACTCATTACGAATTGTTATCGACCTATATCATGTAAAATATTATTTTTAATTATTAGTGATTTCCAATATAATATCCTCACCGAAAAAGTATTGTCAACCACTTTCTTTTAATTATTGATTTTTTAGACCGTTAATAAAATTAACAAAAAAATTATTGTTTACGACTAATAATATCATATCCTCTAATTGCTTTGGTGAAAGATGTCATCCCCTTTGATTTATATATCTATAAAAAACAATCATGTGTCATGTTTATTATGTAAAATATGAATGTGACTAAGGACAACAATTATGTCATTTTTTTTTATATAAAATGTTATGTATGTGACGAATGACGAAATTCACAGTACTATGATTTGAAATCACATGAACACGGTCTATGATTTTAATTTATGATGCAGAGAGTCAATAATTGAAGGTAATGGCCTATAATATATATTTTAATTAATAATAGTAAATTAAAAATCAAGAATAGTATATTCAAAACAAAAAAAAATCAAGAATAGTAAATGTGAGAATTTACCGTGTTCTTTTAAATAAAATAATGACATGAAAATAACTAGCATATATTGATTTCCTGGCAATTTCCTCTTACTTACTATTATTATTATTTAAATAAAAGATTTGTCTCTCTGTTATTGGTTAATTGTGGGGAAGAGACAATGATATGTTAGCTAATACACGAAGATGTGATTAAGACAACTTTAATAAACGTATTAGGTTTGGAAAATGAGGTTGATAGCGCCTTAAAGTAGTCGTATCCGTGTTGGATTGATTTGACACTTGACCTGGTCTGTTTGCGTAAACATTTTTGGTTAAATTCTTGTGAAATATTTGTGCACAGTAATAAGATAATACAGATCTGGTGGATCTGTAAATTATGTCAAATGAAATAGTTAATTTTGATTCATCTACAGGAATCGGATAAGACAAATATATACTGTGAAATCAATATATACTTAATTAAACGAGTTTAATAGAGCTTGTATTGGTGAAATAATTGGTTTGCCTTAAGGCTAGAACAAGTTCAAACGAGATTTATAAGCTCATGTTCTAATTACAACAAATACTCAAATTCAAATTAGGCTCAATTTAGTTTGATTTATATAATTTTATCTAAATAGTTTGTTAAAATTAAAAGTTATATTTTTATCATGTTATAATTAATTATGAATAAGACGTTATGTAAGTTTACGTACGACATTTTAATGATTGGGTTCGATTACAAGTAAACTCATTTAATACAAAAATGATATATGTTTTTAATTTTTGATAAATATTTATAATGAGTCCATGCGAACCAAATCGAGTTTGGCACGTTTAGTTTCTTTCGAACCTATCTCAATTTTGGTTGCATAACCTCATTTGAGCTCGAGTAGAGCTCGAGCCGATTACTTTTTACCCAAATCGAGTCCCGGCAAACTGATGCTAGATTCAGCTCTTTTACACTCTTCCCTGGATTTTCAAAACACAACTTCTAAAAATTATAAATAATAAGAAACAAGCGAGAAGCAATGAAGTGTTTCTTATTTAATGAAGAAAATGGCAAGCCTAGGAACCAACTTATTAGGCTAAATGTTGTTCACAGGGAACATGTACAAAGACATCTAAAGAGAAGATAAAAAAAACATAAGGAAATGAAACAAAAATTACATATGCTTAAGCACATTGGGAAGCTGCAGAGAGGTTGAAACCCAAATCCCAGACTTCCAAAGAGCCCTTAACGAAATTGTAGTGTGCCCCTTTCAGTGTTAGTGCCTTCTTCATCACAGCTTCTCTCACAAATGGATATGTCAACAGGTTCGCGACCGACACATTCACAGCCTCCTGAAAATGCAGGTTCAAGAAAGTGTCTTATAAGTACATGACCAGAATGTGTATATAGCTCAATCACAGTTGTATCGACCCAAGATTGAATTTCAACATCTGCATAATAAAATATAGTGTTTTGGGACATGGGCTCCTATGTTACTCACAAAAGCTTGAGTTCTGAGCTATGAGCATGCATTATTTATAGGTAACTTGCAGCTGAAGCAAACATAAGTCGAGAACGGTGGCATGCTCTCATAAGATCTAACCCTCAGCTACAGTCTAAAATTTAACGAGATTTAGGAAAGTAATTTAAATTATGGGTCATATGAGGATGCTACCTTCTCGCATTTGGCACATTGCTCGTCAAAGCTTAAACGGCCCTCAGATTTCACCTTGTTTTTTGCAGTTGAGCAGATCTGAACCCAATTCTCAATGAAATCACTGAAAGTTCAAAGCAGTAAAAGAGAACCGTTAGGAAGTGAATTTCCTTATGTTTCTTTGTCCCTTCACTTATTTTGGCAAATCAACACTAATATGCAATACAAAGATAGCCCATATCTTAAAGAAAAAAATGTATGTTTTATGTTTTTAGTTATGCGTCATTGTACTGCTTGGAACATAAACATAACATTGGATAATAAGTTTAATATAATGACTGTAAGGCAGCGAATCCAGAAGCCTTTTAAAGTAGAGAAGCATGTCAAAACTCAAAAGTTTATGGTAAATTAATTTGTTTTAAATCCCATAATCACTACTTTTCCATATTCTCTTTGGCATGCCATGGCGCAATTTTTCAACTTAAGGAAGCGTTTATTTATTATTTTAACACTAATGAATGTATTATGCTCTTCAATGCCTCCAAGAATATGGTACCACTAGAAATAAAATAACACCCTATTGAGCCTATTCTTTATTGAGTCATCCATACAATGTACCATTCCATGTCGAAAGTAAAAAATCATATTTGTGGAACCTAATTCTAGAACCTCCGAGAAGCCAATACAAAATCGTTGCTGTGCTAATCACTTCAACTTTCTTGATTGCAGTATATACTTCAGTTAACGATCCAAGAAAGTGAAGGCATGGAGTTTAGCAGTACTTAGCGGCGACTGATAAAAAAGGCTTACCTAGATGTGGTCCCGTTATCTGGGATAGACATTAGCCCCTTTATACCACCACAGCAGCTGTGCCCCATGACAACAATATGCTCCACCTACACAAAATTTGTGTCTTAAAATCAAATTCAAAGCAAAAGACAGACAAAAATAAAGAGAATGATTGATCTTTTTAGGCGTGTGGTACATATAGTTTCAACAATGGATGATGATTTGGATTCCAGATTTACCCTTTCATCATTCTTGTGTAATATGTGTTAATTAAACCTCAAATATTACTGATTCAGGGTCAGAGAATCTCTTTTTTGGGCCATTTTGAGAGCAAAAGGCTCTTCCAGTAAAGGGAGATTCAGGGAGCTAAAGGGCATGAGCATCTCCACTTGGCCAAGTGGCCATTTCATATTGCTAGAGCCAAATGACTATACATTTCTTCAGAACCTCCACTACTCTTTCTCCAATAAGTTGTATGTGGCTATCATGACTAATGAACATATCAATGGACAACATAAAGTCAATGTAAGTGAATGGCTATCATGTTCACCTTTAGATGCAACACTGCATATTCAATGGCTGCTCCCACACCTGAATGTTTTTTCTGCAACAACCACAGTACCATGCCAAAGTAAGAATTACAATTTAGACTACTGCCAGTGGAAAAAAGAGAAATAAGCTTTTGTGAAGCAGATTTCTCATGGATCTGCAAAAATTGCGTATCACATGCTATATGATTTGAAATGACACCACAATACGCAAATGGGCTGGTTCATGATAATGAGCAAATCTGAGAAAGGAACTATTAGAATTACTCCACAACTGAAAATGAATATTTTCACTTCTAATAAAAGACAGTCACATATGCACTGCAATTAATATAAATTAGGCACACCAGATCATATGCAGGGACCATGTTGGCGATGTTCCTGACCATAAAGGCCTCCCCTGGTTGAAAATTCAAGATATGAGAAGGGCAGACTCGAGAGTCCGAGCATGCAAAGACCATAAACTGCGCATAAAATACATGTTAAGGGTCAGTACAGTAAAATGCATGCTTCAGCTTCACAATGAGTCTTTAGTTATATATCAGTGATCCAACAAACAGAAGTGAAAGTGAATCATTCAATATTAACAAGTGACAGAACTTTTTTGCTGGCACACTAAACACAACCAAACCATTTTATTATTCAATGCATTATGCATACACAACTATTGTAAAGACTCCACAGAAATTAAGTAAAACCCTTCTTCACAAATAATTTACCTTATAATTAAGAACCTGAATATATCAAAACTATGACAGTCAACAAAATTCCAAGCTTTTCAGTAACTGACTCACTACCCACTGGTGTTCCAAGCTTTAGAAAATAAAACTTAGCTGTTACTTGTTACACACAACTCCCACTAAGTACATCATGACACCTTTTCCATAAAACAAACCATAATAGCAAAACACACCCAAAAAGGAGCATAGAAAAAAGATCAGAACATTGACATTAAAAATGACAAAAACAAAGAGAAACACCATAGAAATGACAGTTACACCACCACTGAAATGATATTGGAAGTGAACACTGACCTTGGGAGTCTGCCCTTTCTTGAGAGGTTCAAACAACTGAGGATTTTTCCTGAAGAAAGGCAAGCAAGTAAGCAAACCCCAAATTTTCAGACCTTCAAAATTAGCAACAGCTTGTTTTTTCTTCATTAAGAGACTTTATGTTTATTAAGAACCTTTCTACAAAAAAAGAAGTAATTAAATTAAACGGTTTAATTAATTGCTTTATATCCACTCTGTTCTCTAGCTAGTACAGCCTTGGAGGAGTTGGAGATAACCATATCATTACTCATAACTTATCAACTATATCACTTTATTTAGTTTCATCAACTGCTCCTATATTCCTCTGATAACCAGGTTCGTATAACTATAAGCAATCAAACATACAATTTAAATATAAATATAAATCCATAAATTAATAAATTATTAGTTGAGAACTACAATTCGTTAATAATTAAAGCAACAAAATCAAATAAAAGCAGCATATTCTAGAAAGATCCAAAAGAAGGGCAGAATCAAAATCTTACTCATATTTCTCTGCCTTGAACCGTAGAAACCCAGATTTCAAGCGCTCCACCGGATCAAACTCTCTCGCCGCCACCTCCTTCAGCTCCGCCGTGATCTGCTTGATCTTCGCGGCGGCGACGCCATCGAGATCGCCTTTCTCACTGAGATAAGAGAATCAGAAACATCAGAAAAGCGATCTGATCACAGCCTCAGAAAACGTGCTTTGCGCACTCTCCGATCTGATTTTCCCGGTCGCCGGAGCAAATCACGGTACCGTTCCGATCAGAATCGAACACAAAATTTGACTCAGCAGCGTAATTTCGTTACCTGAGAAGCTTCGACAATCCATCAACAGCTTCTCTGTAAGAACCTGTTCCCATATTTTCCTTTTTCTGCGATCGCAACAACTCAATTTCATCATATAGCAAAAAAAAAATCATCACAAAACACAAAATCACTGTTCAATCGATCGTAACCAGCCAGATTCACAAAAGCAACGTGAAAACAGATCAATCGAATCAAAAAAATCGACGGAACGTAATGCGAATCGAGACGAGCTAGCTTTTGAGCGATTGGATCGATTTCAATGATTCAATCTACACTACAGATCGATCAATCGAAGAATTGAACATTGATCGAAAACGAAAACGCAGGATCTGTACGGACCTGTGGTTGTTAGATTATTGTTGGAGAATAGAGATCGAGACGAAACCAACAAATCACGTTCACAATTCTCACTCTTTGCGATCGACAGAAAGTGTTCGATTTCTCATTCTTATACAAATGGTATTTCCGAATTAAAAAAATGGAAATAATCACGAATTAATTAAAGTATTTAAAATGTTCAATTATGGCAATGAAACAAAGAACAATGGGACGCGCTACAATCTGTGTCCGTATAGGGAGCGGAAACGACAAGCGTCGACAGAGAAATTGCTAGGTGCGGACGAGTGTACGGAAAGTAGTGTGAGCTCGGTCGGTCGACGCGTGCCGTCCGTTGATTTGGGGTAAAAAGTGAAATAAAGTGGAAAGAAAGGGGCAGATGTGGGAAACGGAAAAAGAATTATGGCAGTTTCGGCGGGTTAATGACACGTGGCGTGTTGGTGAGAAACGGGACAAGCCATCTGATTCTCCTAATTATCCACCTTTTTATTTCCGAAAAGAGAAAGGAACATAAATTAAAGATCCGTTGAAAAAATAGTGCAAAATTATTTAATTTTAGCCTTTTAGGTATGAAATTAACTAATGCGGGACAAGAAAAATCATGACCGGGGAAGAAAATCGACATTAATCCTTTATTATTTCCGTAGAAATCCGAAATTATTGACTAGATTTATTATTTAATTAAGTTTTGGATAAAAAGATTTGGTTCAAACTCAAGGTATGTTTTAGAGTGCCAAATACAAAAAATAAATAAAACTACTTTATAATTTATATGATTGTCAAGGCCGACTCAATAGTTCTTTTAAGTCTTAAAGCAAAAATTATTAATATAGTACTATTTGGGGTATTGATTTTTAAAATTGGCTTAAATTATTTAAATTTGAAACAATTTTTTATCATATTTGTACCATGTTTTTTTGATGGGCTTAAAATAATTGTCTCACTTGTCTTATGGATGAACCAGCCCTAAACAACATTAAGCGAAAAAGATATAGCATCCAGGTACTAATAGAAAATAGCTTGAATATATAGTTTTTATTTTATAAATAAACTAATATATATAATGAGAATATAATTACTTTTATATCAAAATAATAAAATAAATATTTAAGATATTTTCATATAAATATACAACGATGATGTCAATTATAAATAATTATTCGAGTTTTAAATCACTTTAATTTTTAAATTAGATATTTTTTTCTAAAATTCACCTAGATCTATCCAAAACTTGCTTAAATCCACAATCTAGCCCACATATCCTGCTCAATTACACAATCGGATTGTGACAATTTTTATGATATAATACTGCATGTACAAGAGTGATAAAAAAATAATTAATATTTGTTTGAACTTTTATTTGATTGAGTCTCCGTGTATATATTAATGGTTTAGATATTTTAAGATTTTATTACTTATTTCTCCCTCAATCTATTAAGTAAAGTTGTATATGCATAGGGAAGAACAATTATTAAAGGATCACATAACTTTCCATCTCTTTATGACACTATAGCAAATTTATTTGGGCCTCTCTTTTCTTCTCATAATATTACAACTTTGATTATAAATCATAACTTATCCTCATTAGTGATTACTTATTTATCTTCACTCCCACCAAATCCTTAAGAAACCACAAAATCTTTCACCATTATTTCCCCTTCACATAATAAAATTTATTCCTACAACCTACTTGACATGTAAGCTTCAAATCAAGGTTACGCTCGAAGACGTTGATTCGTTCAAATTCCTATATGGATCTCATCCTCCCAAATGCAGCACATCGATTTGGCATACCCCTTTATTCGTGAACAAGTAAAACAGAGCACATTCCGGGTTTCAAGTGCTAACCCCTGCAGGTACCCTAACGCCTCCTGTCCTGCCTCCTCCCATAGATCCGGTCCCTCCTGAAGATTTTGTGCTTCTCCCCCGTCCTCAACGTCAAACACGACCACCGTCTCACCTTCAAGACTACCAGGTAACACTATCCAATCTCTCTCGAGTCATGTCCACTGCCATGTCCGTTTATGAACCTCGTACATATCGTGAGGTATACACTAATCCTTTGTGGCAGCAAGCAATGACTGAAGAACTTCGGGCGCTTGAGAAGACGCGTACTTGGGAACTCGTTCCATTACCCAGCAATAAATTAGCAGTCAGTTGCAAGTGGGTATACAATGTGAAAACCAAGCCTGATGGGACCGTCAAACGCTACAAAGCTCGCCTCGTTGCCCAAGGATTCTCCCAAGAATATGGGATCGATTATGAAGAGACGTTCGCACCAGTTGCTCGTCTCACATCAGTTCGTAGTCTAATTGCAGTTGCAGCAGGACGAAAGTGGAACCTCTTTCAGATGGACGTCAAAAATGCGTACAGAAGAAGTCTATATGCAACCTCCTCCTGGGTATGAGCATCCGCCAAACACAATATGTCGCTTGAAGAAGGCTTTATATGGACTCAAGCAAGCTCCGAGGGCATGGTTCTCAAAATTCAGTGGGAAGATGTATGATCTTGGCTTCACCTCCAGTCCGTATGATACCGCCTTGTTTGTCAAAAAGACTTTCGTGGGCATATCATACTTCTGCTCTATGTGGATGACATGATTATCACAGGAGATGATGAATCTGGTATCTCTGACCTGAAGATCCATCTCAACAAATATTTTGAGATGAAGGACCTCGGCAAGCTCACATACTTCCTTGGTCTGGAAATCTCGTCGGTCTGTTCAGGTTATCACTTATCTCAAACTAAGTATGCAACTGACCTCATTTCTCGAGCCGGTTTATCGGACAGCAAGATTGCTTCCACTCCCGTCGAGGCAAACGAGAAGCTTACACCTTCTGATGGAAAAC